>JAASGK010000918.1:0-14399 GCA_023334195.1 Globisporangium emineosum
AAAGGGGGTGTTGAACGTAGAGTTCATCGCTGTTCTCTATCTCCTCTACTCTCCTAGACTACCTCAGTCGGCCATGCGAGCCCCATTAAATTCAATTCATTCGGTCATTTGCCTCCAACCACACAAGTGTCGATTTCAATACCAATATAATTTAAAAATAGATATGTTTTCAACCACTGCTTTGTACACATGCGAGCGGTTGCAACGATCTTTTCAACAACCTCCAAGTTCGCAGACAGAGTTGGTAGTGAACACACATCGAGCTTTAGCAAAGCGATTGCGCCAGATTGCCGATGAAAGATACGCCTGCAAGCAAAATGATTGATGTGAGTGTGGCAGTCAGGCCGATCGCGTCATTCATATTCCCCTGTTTCCTTCCAACCCCTGTCGCCCACCGAGCCTTCCAACTCAGTCCCGGGCCGCCTCCGCTCGTCACTCCACAGCATCCACCACACCCACACACGCCAGCCAGAACGCAGTCGATGAAGCCCACTCACCGCCTACCAACATGAAGACACCTCGGGGTAGCGCTCGCCGAGCTCGAGCGCTTGTTGGCGTCCTCGGCGCACAACCAGGTCGGTGCCGGCCACCAAGTGCTGCTCGCCGAGTGAGTGCACTTCAAGACGTGGTTGAAAAGCAATACATGGGCGAGCGTCCGCAGTGCGGTGATCATGGCGTTCCTGAATGACGGCGTGACGGTGGTCGACGAGAGCACCACCGCAGACCTGGTGCTAGCAAAAGTGTCGAGGTACTAGCCTCATCAAGATTCACTCTTCGAGGTTGCTGGTCAGTTTGGAAACTTCGCGAAGCGGAACGGAAACTCGCCGGCGCGAGCCGAGGGAACATGGACGCCGTTGACGAGATTCGAGCGTCGGACGTCACGCTCCGTCCCCGCGACGCTCTGCCTCACGAAGACCCAGTCTTTGGCAACATTCCAAGGGTGATCGTCGAAGAGGACGTGAAGCATCGTACTGGCGCAGGACTGAGCGACTGGTGCCGAAAGTACTTTCGGCTTCGGCAAGTGAGTCAAGTCATCGGGATCAAGTTTTACCCGCGCCAGCCAGATGGCACGTTTGTAGCGATCGCGGAGCAGTTTGGTCGAGTATCCCAAGGTGGGCGTCAAGTCGTCACTGTGGTCGACGTGGTGTCGTTTGGCACAGCCAACGTGCACCCGAGCGCCAACCTCCCACAACCCATCAACTCCCGCCTTCGAGTGCTACACCCACGTGTGACGCAGCATCACATCGATACAGGTGTAAATCTGTGGCCTGCTGGTCAACGAGAGCCTCATGCTCCTGCTGCAGGCAACGACGCTTTCCTATTCACCCAATACGAGGATGCGATGTACTTGGACCAGGTCCCAGCAACCTGCTCCCCGGTGCGATTGTCCACGAACCCGCCGACGCGGCCCAATACCTGCTCTTGCAGCTGTTTCCTATCTTGGTGACATACGCGAAAGCTGATACTCGCGTTTCGAGACATCTATAAGATGCTGCTGCTTGGGGGCGATGAGGAGCTGCTCCTGAAAGCAAGGGAGATGTGTACTTGATGAAAACTAGTTCTCCTCGCTGTCGTATTGTAGTGCTGAATCACGAAACACCAATGTATGAATTGCATGAGATTAAAAGTGTGGACAGAGCTCTTCGATGAGCCAAACGGAGCTACAATATTGTATCCTGCATACTGACGTCCGCTAACCCCTCGTTTCAGCACACACATGCACATAGAGAGTAACACAACAGTAGCAAATTCGTAGAGGGAAGGTTGCCGCTCACTTTCGATGGAGCAGGCGGCTCATATTGGACTGTTAACACAACACTAAACTTGTCATTGAAGTTGTGAAAGTGGTTTTTGTCAACTTGCTATGAGCAGTATAATATACCGCCCATAGCAAATCATATTATGATTGGGTAAAACTGCTAGATGTCAATATACGCGTATTGACGCAAGATCGGGAATAATTCCAACCGCAAATCTTGAGCGCGGGTACGGTTAGGACGGGTGCCGGGTAGCAGGTTGGCGACAGTGAGGCCCAAATACACGATGCTCTCGTACGGGATACGAAGGAATCGGTCGTCGGTAATAGGAGGAGGCTGCTGATTCACTGCGCCAGCTTACTGGGGTCGACGCTCCGAACGAGTCCATGGGTTCACCCGGTCAGCGAGGTTTTGCAGAGTCGGACGCGGCAGAAGCACTTGAAGACGGGCGTCCACATCTGCCGGGATTCGTGCCTGGAGGTCCAAAGCAGCAGTGCCAAACGACACGGCGTCGACCACCATGACCACTTCGTCTGGTGCTCAACCATACTGCACCGCGAGCGCCGTGAAAGTGTCATCAGCTACTCGACGGCCGTAAAACTTGATGCCGACGACTTGCCGAACTTGCCGGACGGTAAAGTAATTTCTGCACCATCTGTCCAGCTTTGGACCCGTTCAGTTCTCGTCCTCCAGTTCGACAAGCACTCTTGGGAAGTTGCCATGAAGTGGATCCTCATGAAGTGGGAGGAGTGGGTGGAGCGCGGAGTCTGGTTCTCGAACGCTTCTCGGGAGGGTCATTCATTCTCCGCCTGGCGCGATGAGCCTCGTGTTTCCATCCAGATCCACGAATTGTGACCATTGTTTCTTGATCTCGGT
Source organism: Globisporangium emineosum (assembly GCA_023334195.1). Classification (NCBI taxonomy): domain Eukaryota; phylum Oomycota; class Peronosporomycetes; order Pythiales; family Pythiaceae; genus Globisporangium; species Globisporangium emineosum. The sequence goes on from JAASGK010000918.1 coordinate 2,634, forward strand.
CGCTGCATATTCATGGGGCGTGCTTGGGATCTTCATCACCACCAGATCAGCTGTCGTAAAATCGTCGATGGGTGTCGCTCCATCACAGAAGAACGCGGTGGTGACGGCGCCACGCACGCTCGCGCAGACGCTGCTCTTCAACCACAATCTCAAGTGAACCCGCTCGGCAGAACTCCACCTTGGGATAACGCGTCGCACCAGCGACAGCTTCAGCGTCGGTGTAATGAATGTGAGTGGGTTTTGAGGCTACTGACGCATACAAATACAATGCAAAGTACCGTTGTGGTAACACATTCCTTCCCATGCAGAGTGCGTACGCACTGTGCCCATTACTCAGTCATGAGGAAGCATCGCACTAGAAAGGTAAGGTGCAGGGACAGAAGCAAGCTGTCAATTGACTCGTGAAAGGCTGTGTCACACACAGACCTCGTCAACCCCAGCCATTTGCACAGGTTTCAGATAGAGGAGATTGGTTACGTGTTTGCTTATCCCATTATAACACGTACGGCTCATCTTTGTGTCAGTGCTCCAGTTTCTGACCAATCTCATCGGCAAGATGGAGGATGACACCTCGGACTTGTTCTCAGTGTACGACAGTCGTTTTCAGCGGTTGATGGATTCCTGGGTCGACATCGTGACTATCGACGACGCCTTGCAAACCAAGCTACAAGAGGTCGTCCAAGCCCGTTGGGACTTCAAACTTCTTCAATGGGGTATGCGTATTCGCTGACACCGAAGTCTCAAGAGCTCTCTTGGAATGCGAGAAACTCACGTTCATGTACATAACAACTCAAGTTTCCACGATGATACGTGGCAAGCAAGACTAGTTCCAAGACTTGATGGATGTGGAGCTTAGTGATAACGCAGAGAACAGCAGTGATTTGATCGACTTCTTCAATAATTCTTGCATCCATGTACTTCATTGACCCACCAACTTCACTAGCACGACTAACTGTCAACTAACGCCCGCGTGTGTATAGCATTCTCAACTAATGCCATTTTGGCGAACACTACTGGCATGGGAGTGAAGTGAAGAGTTGCTTTGTGCATTTCCCAAGTGAATGATGATGAACGTGATGTGGGCTTTGTGAGTGCCTCCTCAGCTTTGACTTCTTTTTGGATACGTTGTCATATTGACTAAAGTGTTGCGTGAAGCGAGGTCTTGAAGCCAACAAGTGCTGCTACTACTGTTACGGAAGTGTTGATTCTTGTCTCTGTCTACAATTCTTCGTTCTTGCGCGTGATCTTGAGCAGCTCGACGTCAAACACGAGCGTGGCCTTGCCCGGGATCTTTGGCGGCGAGCCGTGGTCGCCGTATCCGAGGCCCGATGGGATCGTCAGCTTGCGCTTCTCTCTGAATAAATCAAATGCAAAGCGCACACAGTAAACAGTTAGAACTCGAGTAAGCAATCACAAAAGCACACGCACGCATATCGAAAGCATCGTTTCGTACCCGATACACATGCCAATGAGACTGAAGAGGTGGTTCATTTGTTGGAGCAACGCGTCGCGAGAAAAAGACACAGGAACGCAATCAACAAACAGCACGTTAGTTCACCAACAAAACAGATCAGTCAGCAGTGCATCTGGTGCAATGCGGATCGACTCAGTATGCCATCGTCGCATATCCTATACTGCTTTGCATCTTTCACGTACCCTTGGTCCCAGCCCTGCGTTTTTTTCACAACAACAAGCATAGAGATAATAACAGACGCATTAACATCACGAGCTCAAGCGCTTTCCCTCTCACACACACGATCCAAACAACAGCATGCAGCAGTTACCTTGATGACTTGGCCGGCGCCGAGCGTGAAGTCAAACGGCTGGTTGCGTGGCACACTCGAGTCGAAGACCGAGCCGTCCGTGCGCAGGCTGCCTGTGTAGTGCATCGAGAGCTTGTCGCCCGGCTCGCTCTTCTGCTCGCAGATCTCAGGGCGGAATTTGACGCCGATGCGCAGCTTGGCGTTCGGCGCGAGGTTCTCTTTCGCCTGCGCAACGCTGCTGGTGGAGGCGGCTACGAGCGCTAGGAGCGCCAGGAGAGCGGGGGTGAAGGCCTTCATCGTCGGGTGTGTCTGTCTGTCTGGCTGTGTGTCGATGCTGTTGAGCTCTTGGAGTCCAATTCGCGAATGGAGCTCTTCTGACTTGGCTGTCAGCCAGCTTCAAAATGGCGTCAGAACTTGCCACGCGGCACTCCGACGGTCTGATTGGGTAATATATTGAGTGAAATGGGTATCAACCAATGAGAGTGGATCAAATTTCTCTCACAAAGTGGAAGCCTGTCTCAATGTATATACATGTACAAGTGAGGTTGCTTTATTTCACAAACTTCCACTTTTGTATAGTAAATATGTAAAAACGCAAATAATTTCAAACTCTCGCTGCTCCTCACCCTCATACATACACTGTTTAAAATGGGGTTGAGCTGCATTTGCTGTGCCAACAATATGCATAAATTTCCTCATTTATTATTTGATCAACACAAATCCCCCACTTCCAATTAACGTGTTCACTTACAAACAACAAGATGTTAATGAAATGGGTACACTTGTGCAAACATTTGGCGTCGATCGAAAGATCGTGAAGCAAAGGAAGGACAATGGCGAGCATGGATCTGGTGATGGAGGCGCTCAGCGGTGACAATGCTGGGGACCTGGAAATGTGGATCGAGAAGCTGGTAGACACGGTGGCCCGCCAGCAAGGTGCGGTAGTTGCGGACTGAGAGCTGCAAGACCTAATGGTGAAGGCCATTTCTCACTGCATATGTGTGCCCATCGTGTATACTGCTGCGTAGAGTCTCTGGAGGTGGTGTCTACGCGCGAGGAAGTAGCGAAGCGAGTCGACCGCGCGATCAAGGTGGTGGTGGTCGCAGCACATGCGAAGAAGAAGTTCAACGCAGAAGGTGAGTACGCAGCACCCAAAGGAATACGTAAATTGGCGGGGACGTTGAGTTTTATTCACGCTCGTTCGTGTGTTTGCGTGAATGCTGCAGCTACGGCAAAGCTGCTCGCGACCTGCAAAGTGCTCATGCGCGATCGCCGAGGCGTCGGCTTGCTGTTGACAGCCGAGGTGAGAGAGACTTGAATCACCGACCGCTGTGCAGGTTTCCGCCCAAGAAATATCAATTGTTATCTGGTGTTCTAATTTGTGTTTTCGGCATGTAGACTTTTGAGAGTTTCTTGCAACTAGCGCGCATCACGCCCACGACCCCAAGAGACTGGAGTGTGAACGAAGAAGCGCTCAAGTGCATGATCAACTCAGTCTACTCTCGTCCCGACTTCGTCACGCAGCACTTTATCGCGAAAGCGTATCTGAGTCGACTTCTTGACCTCGCAAAGGTAAGGGAAGTGTAAATTCTTCGCATCCATACGCGCTTGTAGGTGTACCTAGTGCTTATCTACTTGTGTGTGATGTGTGGTACTGCAGCTGCCTGGTCCTGCGTCGTTCCACTTGCTTATTTGGAAGTGCGTTCTCGTCTCGTGCGAAGCGCCGTGCGTGATTGAGTCCATGTGCGGATCCCTCGAGGCGTGGCAGCTCCTCTATATGGTAGGTGCATCCTTCTCTGTTGGTACGGAACCCTTGAAATTGGACCGCTCGCCTGACTAAATTTGCTGATTCTCAAAGACGCTGTACTTCAGTTTTCACGGCGACCACCTCTTTGGAGTCGCTGTTGCAGCCGACCGCTCCTCGCTTGTGCTCGACCTGCTCAAACTTATCGCTGTGCTCGTGAACGAGATGAAGTGGACCAAAGAAGCCGAAGACGCGCAGCCAGAGCTCTACGTGATCATCCACCGGTAAGTAAATAGCCCATTACCGACCGCTCCATGGTATATCTTGAAGCATCTCACCAAACTTTTGAATGCCATTTGCTGCTCATTTCTGCAGGTTGGGCGAGCTGCTGCTCAGTATCCTCTGTGCGACTCATCCAAAGATTTCGCAGCTGAATTCAACGCTGCTGGACATCAAGAACAAAGTGCTGGAAGTATTCATGTTCATCCCAGCGTGGCTGCTCACCGCGTTCATCGAAAGACAGCAGAAGCGCGAAGAGGAAGAGGAGGAGGCGCTTGACACCAAAGACCAAGAAACGCAGGATCCGCTCGTGATCCCTGTCCTCTCGGCGCTACTCCAGCACCTTCAGACGATGCTTTTGGTGACTCGAGTCGAAAAGATCCGGCAAGTGGTGCATCGTTTGAGCCTCCCCAACAAACTTTGCTGGCTTTTGTGAAGCTTGCTAACTCCTATTCCATTGATTTATGATCTCAACTGTGCAGTCAATTCAGTGAGATCCTATCCACTCTCATCGTGTGCCACAACCTGACGCAAGCTGCAAAGCCACAAGTCAAAGCGTTCTTCAAGAAGAGCATCTTCCCAAACCCGACAGACGCTGGAATCCCAGCAGTCGCAACATCAGCAGCGAGCGCGGAGCACAAGCAGAACTTGTTTTTCTTCAAGCATCTCACGTTCTTCTTGACGTGTCTCGACACGAACGTCAAGCGCTACACTGGCGAATGGCTCTACCTGCTCTGCGACCAGAATGGTAAGAACAGCGCGTTGTGAAGAGGTGTTTTTGGATTGTTTTGTAGGACTATAGGACTCATCAATTGTCTCGTTGCCTCGTGCTGGATATTGGTGTCATCCTCATCATGTAGCGGATGAGTACACAAAGCGCACAGGTCTCGGAAACGCGATTGGAATGCTGCGAATCAAAGGATTAGCGTGAAAAACCAATTTCCAAGTCAGAAGTGCCGACCAACTTCAGTCATATCCATTTCTCCCTTGCAACTAACAAAAGAGCAAAACCAATTCCCATTCAGTTCCCACCATACCGTGCAGAAGTGTCCTTCGTCTACTTTTGAAAACTCTTCAAGAAATGGATTCGGCGGTGGGCTTCTCCTGTGTGCCTCTCATGGAGCTTCGCAGTCTCTTCGTCGGTACTGCACTTGTTGTTTGTCGCTTCACTACCCTGGAACACAAAGAACGTCTCTCCGTCTTGCTCTTGCGACTGGAATCCGCACCACTCCATGAACGTTGGACATGCCGCAGAGCCTAGCGCTGCGACGTTTTTCACGAAAAACGGATTGCTTGCGCGAATTCGCTTGAATTTGTCTTCACTTGGATGCTTTGTGACGTTCTCCAAGTATCTCAGAGCTGGGGAATAAACATATCTCGAATGTTAGCATCAAGAACTGACAAGCCAAATCAGCTAGCTCTATCAACTACTGCGTAGTACTTCGAAGTAGCACATACCGGCAGAGATAGCATTGCGGCATTGACTCGCGTCGTTGCATTTCAGCAAGTCTTGTAGTATCTCCATTTGCTCCCTGTGATCATCACAAAGAAATGTTGTTCTGAGTTACCTCCAACTCTATGGAAATCAGCTTTTCATGTTGTCCAACATACGTTTTCGATGTTTCTGAGCTGGAAGCCTCGCCAGCAAAAGCAACTGGATCGACCAAATGGTCGCCAACGGAGAAGGAAACAGCGCGCACTTCACTACCAGCTGGTAATTGCACGCGGAAATCGCCGCCCCCACTGCCACCACAGGACACCTGACGTCCGAAATTGGTTTCCAGGCGAATTGAGTCCATCCACGCGCCTTTCCTTCCGCTCACGGCCGTGATGCCTTCGTCTGCAAACAGAATCAGCTGAGCAGTAGGTGATGACGCAGCGCCAGTAGCGTGCGAGTTGCCAACAAGTTGTCCAACTACCAAGTTTCCGTTATTTTCTTGGTTCTCGTTGCCGACAGCTTCGTAGACAAACTGGATTCCGTCAAAGAACTCACCACCCCACACTAGCACAGACACAAACAAACGAAAATATTCAGTCAGCACACAAATAGTCAGATATGAGCAGATGGATAGACAGAGAGGATTCAGCTGTGAGACGTACGCAGCACTTTTGCGACGCGGAAGCTGGCCTGCGAGTTCGCCGCCTCGATAGTGCACTGCTTGTCAGTGCATGAGCCACCCGCTCCAAACGCACGAAGAGGAGGAGCGCGTACGAACTGCTTCTTCATCGTCGTGCAAAATGAAACAAAATTGTCAGCGCCGACCAGCGGCAAGACGGCGAAATGGCTGATCACCGAGCTTGCGATCGGCAAAGCGTTGTTGCTTGCATCTGGTCCTTGCAGAACCAGATGTCCTTGTTCACTTTCACTGGAAGTTGCGTTTTCTGGGTCTCGCTCGAACCCAAGAACCTCCGTGGCGTTGATCAACAGCTTGAGTTCACCCTTTGACCGCAGGATACCAACATGAGCGTACGACCCAAACGAGAGCAGCGATGGCGGGACATCCACTGCCGTCTTCTTATCTTCTCCATCACGTAGTTCACACGTCACACCGCCTTGTTCTTTAGTATTTGATGTGCGGAATGCCACCGTGGTGCATCCGCCATCAATGACGATTTTCAAGATGTCCGCTTGCTTGAGACTGGTCACATCTGGATTGATCAAATCGAATCGCACGAGGAACGACATCGAGTAGCTGGTATCTGGTGATGGGAGCGGAAACTTGGTTTCAAAAGATTGGCCTGCAAGCAATTGCATGCCGAATGATGCAGCGCCATCTGGATGTGGGATCTGGAAAGGCTTGCGCACTGGACAGCTTGTCTCGTTGAGTACGTGGTTTTCATTACCCGAGCTATCTGCCAGCCAGCTTGCTCCGTTCGAAGGTGATTTCGAGTCTTGGAGTTGCAAGTACAACAGCGGGCGCTGCGCCATTACAAACCAGCGCAGGTCCGACACGCCTCGCGGGCAAAGCAACGATGCTAAGCTCTCGGCAGTGAATCCTTTCTGGTTAAAAGATCCGACTAGCTGGATTGAGTTGGCGGCATGCGCAGTCATGTCTTCCGTCTTCTGCTCCTTACGTCCATGAAGGCAGTACGGATTCGGACACGCCTGGTTTTCACAGCCCAGTAGCATGTTCTTGCAAAGCTGTTGAGACAACTCGACAACTGACGTCCCCACTGAGTTTGATGCTGACGAGGAGAAGGAGTTTGACTTCCCATCTGACGAGGTTTGTTGTTGCTGTCCGTCTTCGCTTCGCTGACTCTTCCACTCCGCAGACCCCGATACGCGACCTTGCACCTCTCCAGTTCTCACAGTTCGCTCGCGTTCAAGCTCTTCTTGCTCGACTTTTGCGCGCGACTGCAAAAGCTCGACGCGTGGAGGAGCAAGCGCGCTCTGGGCACTCTGGTTCATCTGCGCGATCGTGGATTTGAGCCACTTCTCGCTCACTTCCTGTCGACGCGAGCGCATTTCGTCCCAGTTCTGCGTGTAGCGCCTTGCAGTGTCGACAACCTCTTCGTGCGAAAACGAAAAGATGTACGACAGCTTTTTGCCCCAGCCGACTTCGTACGTCAGTGGACAATCGAGCTGGTCTTCGCAGGAATCGCAGTGCAGCCAGCGCTTGAAGTGCTCCGAGTACACTTCGGTCCAGACGTGATCCGTGACGTCCAACACATATCGCGCTTCGAATCCCATCGCTCGGCAGCAGAGCGTAAAGCAGTTTGCCCATTCACCGCAACGTCCCGTGCGTGACTCCAGCAGCTTGACTGGGTTGTTGTAGCGCGGGAACCGCGTGAGCGAGTTACATTGTGGGCACTGGTACACTTCGACACGCCCCGCTTCACCGCTAAACTCTTCTGGTGTGCTCGGTGGCTCTGTGCGAACAGCTCTCGTGTTGGCGCATCCACACGTAGCGCAATTCGGCTGGTTCATCCACGAGAAGAACTCGCGCTTGAACCAGTGCAGCAGCTGCATCACGAGCTCGTCCTGATACGCAGGCATTGGCGACGGGTTCGCACGCGCGCGCTCGTGCAGAATGTCGACGGGGATGTGCTTCAGAGCCTCTGCTTGCATCTGCTTGCTCTCGTACTTGCGAACACTCTCGAGCGTGCTCTGCAGACGACTGACCATACTGCGCTCCCCGTGCTGGTACAACGACTTCAGCATGACTTCGTCGGATTTCTTCCTGAACTCGGCTGTTGTCATCGCAGCTTTCACGCGCTCCTGGTCAAAATCTCCGATGGAACACACATCGCGATCAGCGTGGCGACTGAGAAAGAGACACTCGCCAAACTCGCTGTGCCCAGTTCTTGCATCGCACACAAAGCCACCAAGTGGGGCAACTCTGTACCAGAGGTAGATCGGCTGAACAAAAGCCCCCGACACACCTTCGTTCAGGTTTCGCGGGATCTTGGTGTACGCTGACGACGGCGATGACGGTGGTCGCTGCGCTTCGCCAATGGTGACTTGGATGTCCGTGATCGCAAACGTACAGAGCTCGTCCTCGCTTCTGCGGAAGACCGAATCAAAGCTCAGCCGAACGTCAGTGCTGCTGTTGTTCCCGCTATTGTAGTTCACACCCAAAGCTTGCTTGAAGGCGCTGCTTGGAGTGGCAGCCGAAGCATCACTGTGTTGTTGCTGATGATCCACACTCAGTTGCGTCAGAGCGCGATTGCCACCTGAACGAGAAATAGAGAAACAGTCAAAGACCATTACAGTAGCACAATACTCAATATGGCTGCAAAGCCTAGGTTGTAAGGCTAGGCAATAGCTCGTACCTCGTTTCACGCACAGATACACGTGGTCTCCTGGCGCAGAGAAATTCAGATCCACAGGCAATTTCGTGAATCCCGGAGGCGCAGGGACGTCGATTTCGCCCGCGACGACCGCGATGTCCGAGATGAACTGCGCTCCAATTGCGTCCACGTTGTGCCACTCTAACGGCGACACAGGGCGAGCCGCTAATGAAAATACATACACACACATTGCGCAGCGCTGTCAGTTAAATTAGCCTAGCAAATTGATATGTATACACACAAAAGACGTACAAGTCGTGCAGGTTTGGGCACACGCTTGGCAGATCAAACGCGACGAGCCGCTCTGGAAGGCTGGCTGCACAACGGGGACGGCCCCAAATGCGCTCTTTGTGCAGATTTGGTGCCAGTCCGCTGGCAAAGCTGAGGACGGAGACGGCGTTGAAGAGGACGACGAAACCAAGAACAAGCGCGGACGGCTCTCCTCTCGACCCACGACGAGCTGCGAAGATGATGGTGATGACAACGCGCTCAGCAGCTCGCCCTTGGACGTGAGCAGCGTCTGTTCCTCTGGCGCCACGCCCACGAGCGAGAAGAGCTGGAACTGCAGCAGCTCCAGCGAGAGCGCGACGTGGTTGTCACCAGGGGCGTCGCCTTCGATCGCCGCATCGATGTAGTATCTGGTAGCACATGCATAAAGTACAGAGAATGGTATAGAGGCATTAGATACGTTCTTGGGGCGAGTTGATCATGGCGGACGCACTCTTGCTGGTCGTAGACGACTGCGATCTCCATTGTCGTCGCCATTTTGGCTCCGTGAAAGAAGGCAGGCTGCTTGATGTGGGGAGGGCATAGGTTCATAATCAAATTTTACTCCACTCAATACTCGATGCATGACTTACAAAATAAGCAAATAGGATCTATATTTGAGCTTGTTATTTTCGAATATTGATAGGAGGATACAGGCGACTTTCCAAGCGTTATGATTGGATAAAAATATGCTAGTATGTCATTAAACGATAACATCTCATTTAGTGTTGTTACGGTACCACCGAGATGAGAACAGAAAGCCAGACGACGGTCTGGCCAAAAGACACCTCTTCCTGTGCAGCGGCGGGCAGCTCCTAACCTAAAGCTTGTGAGTTTATCACGAGGATCGTAAACCTCAAGCAGCGCTCCATTAGCGAACCCGCCCTCGAAGAGCACACGCCACAGCAGCAGCAGCACTAGCCACACACACAACACAGGACGATGAAGCTCTGTAACTCCGCTCTCCTGGCGCTCGTGGCGCTCGCAACCTCCTCCAGTAGCAGCAGGAGCTTCTTCGTACAGGCGGACCCAGACCTCCCGCCCAACGCCGACCTGGGCGTCGCCGTCACGTACCTCCCCGACCTCTGCGAGAGCACGAGCAAGACCGGTGACAAGCTCTACATGCACTACACGGGCAGTCTCTACACGGATGGTACGGTGTTCGACTCGAGCCGACCGCGCAACCGCCCGTTCGGCTTCAAGCTCGGCGCGGGCCAGGTCATCAAGGTGGGTCTGGCTGCCTTTGTGTGGAGAAAATTTATGCATTGCGCACGGCAGGCGGTTAACTGTGTGGGCGTTTGTCTGTATGCTTGGCTTGCGTGGCTGTTCATTTGTCATAGGGCTGGGACGAAGGGTACGTGGCGTTGCATGCATTGATCCCGCTCATCTTGTCGATACTTGGCGTGTGGTGGTGCACACTCATTTAATTCTAACGCTCTCAATATGTTTGTTGCGATTTGTTGCTGGCACAACATCAGTCTCAGTGGCATGTGCATCGGGTACGGTCGTAGGCTCTGAACGCATTTTGCCTATGGTATGTCTTGTCCTCGCTCGTACTCACATGCTGTGTCACAATTTTGTTATCCCCCTCTGCAGCGAAAAGCGCACGCTGACGATCCCGTCGGACCTCGGATACGGCGACCACGGCTCGTCGCCAAAGATCCCGGGCAAGGCCACGCTCGTCTTCGATGTCGAGCTCGTCAAGATCATCCGCGACGGCACCGAGTTGTAAAAGTAAGAGCTATCAAGCACTCGCGAAGCCTTGGCGAACTGCTTTGGAAGGCAGAAATAATTGCGAGCCAGAAGTGACAGATATCTCAACGTTTGCTGATCGCCAGCAGCCATCATACACGTGCACAAAGGGTAACAAAATACACAGGTACATTATGCTTGGATGACTACGATGTTGAAAGTCCACAGCGCCGTACCAGAATGGACCGCTGCGACGCGAGCGAATCTCTTTCATAAGCTGGTGCGTCCACAACCCTGGGGCTCCTGCGTTCTGAGTTGGTGTTCTTCGAGAGACATATTTAGCAACCGATGCCTTCAATATTAGAATCCTGCTTACGCGCGGGCCAAGTCCAGAAGATACGCGTAATACGGGCACGCTGAATAATCACTACTCGCGTAAACTGGTTTCACTTGAGAAGAAGCCCCAGCAGCCATGTCTGCCTGACAGGTTGATGTTACTTTAGTCGTAAGCCCAGCGCAGTAGTCAGAAATCGATGCATTAAGGAGAATCGCAAAAGATACCACAGCCTAAAACCAGCTCAATTGCAAAGTAGATACGTTTGCCTTTCAATTTTAGATGAGTCTGATGCGAGAGCAATGAATGCCGCAATAAGTCGCTTTTTCGCTAAGAGCACTGGGGGACGCTTGAACTTTTACGCGTCTCTAGTCACTTTTGTTTTCTTCTAGATCCCCACACCCACAATAGAGCTCACCCCCACCAAGCGTCACCCCCAGCCATTCGTCAATCGAGATCCAGGTCCCCAGAGCACTAGACAAGATCCCTCAACCACCACAATGCGGCAGGGGTTCTCTGCATCCTGCGTCCGCCCCATGATGCCAGAATCGCCTCCGCATTTCGACAACTTCGCTTCCCCCAAAGCCTCGACCTCCTTCTTCGACGATTCGGATGACGACTACGATGCCGAGAACGCAGGAAATGATGCCAATGACAATGGCGGGATCCCACGCCAGGTCGCGCGCTTTGTTGGCCGCCAGCGGCTGTACAAGGTGCTGCTGGTCGCGATCGCCGTCGTGTTCGCAGTCAACCACGCCTGCCGCTCGGTGCACGAGCTCTTCTCCGTGCGCTACGTGGACGGCAAGCGCTGCGAGCGCTTCTCGCCGAGCCACGTCGAGATGGCGTACTACCAGCCCAAGCGCTGCTTCTCGCGCGAGGACGTGCAGGAGATCATG
>JAASGK010000919.1:0-14397 GCA_023334195.1 Globisporangium emineosum
CTTGCCACCATACAGCCCCCAACTGAATCCGATTGAAGCTCTATTCGGTCAGCTCAAACGTTGGATCCAGCGGTACGCAAACCTCGCGTTTCCTATCCTCTCTGATATGGTCTTAGACTTGGCAATGGTAGAGTGTGTGAAGGAAAACAATGACTGCACAGGTTTGCTGCATCATTGTGGCTACGATCAATCAGGGCTAAATAGCACTGCCTTTGATTTGCTGATGGACAACGAATAAATGTATATTTTTGCCCGTTTCATTTCTGCAGCAGTTATGTTTCGCCTTTCTCTTGTTTGAACAGAAAGGACAACATGAGTCGACGGCTTTGTCTTGTTAACGCCGAAAGCACCCCAGAGCCCTGTTTTAACGTTGTGTGCGCTTGACACGACAACCCTTTTACACCTTTTTAGCACTAAAATCCACTCGTATTTAGCGTGGACAAAACGGATGAAATCCACAATATGTATTACCGTAACCCAATTTCTTACAGCGGAACTGGCACGTGGTCGTCACTGTTGATGCGCACGACTGGCAGGAGCTCGTCGATCTCTTCCTGGGAGATGCCGGCGTCCTTCAGCCGCTTGCGTGCGAGCATGTTCTCCTCCGCGATCTTGATGCGCTTGAGCACGTTGTTGCAGCGGATGCTCTCCACGAGCAGCTTGTCCTTCTGCTCCCGGAGCGCGGCCTGGCGCTCCACGACCTCGCGCTTGCGCTTGCGCAGCTCCTGCTGGCGCTCTTGCTCCGGTGTGAGGATCTCCGGCGGCTCCGCGCTCAGGCGACGACTCTCCATGCTCGCACGACCGCTTTTCTTCTTGGCCTTGAGCTTTGGAGCAGGGGCTGGGCCAGGACGCGGTGGGACGTAGATCTTTGGGAGCGCGCGCGGCAGCGGGAAGGGCACCACGCCTGGCACTTGCTCCTCTGCGTACTGCTGCTGCAGATCGTCCGGCTCTCCGCCTGCATTGCCGCCGCCAACTCCTTCTCTTCCATATCCATACGAGCGTCCGACTCCACCCAGGTTGCCTCCTTCGTCGTCTACCAAATCATCAACATCATCTTCGTCCTCATCGTCTTCATCATCGTCGTCTTCCAGCGCGCTGTCGTCATAGTCGTAGTCGTACTTGACCGCATCGCCTTCCTCCCCTTGCAAGTTGCTCAAGCCGCGTGCAGCACCCACAACACGCTGGCGCAAGGCCACCACAGTGCTACCATCACTACCAGCACCAGCACCAACACCACCGCTGTCAGCCTTCCTCTTCGCCTTTGCCTCGTTCTTCATGCGTTCCTTGTGCGCGCGCATCGCGATCTCGTCACGCTTGTGCAGCCAATTGTAGATGTTGCGTGCCTTCACCTGCTTGATCTTCGGGTCCGCGATGTGCCCGTAGAACTTGAGCAGCGTCTTCTGCATGTCGCGACTCGAGTTCTCAAAGAAGTACATGATCGCGAGCTTGTCCTCCGCCGACACGCTCAGGCGCTTGGGGCGCTGCTGGTCCGGCGCGTTCGGGTCCGTGGGTGCCACCGTGCCGTTCTTCGTGAGGCTGATGCCGTGGCGCTTCATGAAGCGCGAGACCCACGTCGGGCACACAACGACATCAACCTGCAGGCGCTCTTTCATCTCGCGAGCCCAGTCCTCGATCATGCGCCGCGTGACGCGCAGGTCGTTCGCGCGGTGCTCGAACACCTTGTCCGCGAGCTCCTGGTCCATGGCTTCATACGAGATCTTGCGCCCGCCGCCGTGCAGCCGGTACGCGGGGCCCTCGCCGCCCTGCAGCGCGCGCTGCTCGAGCTCCTGCAGCTGCGCCTCGCAGCGGATCCAGCGCCGAATGTTCTCGCGCGCGAGGTCGTACTTCTTGGAGACCGCGTTGATGGACGTCGCCTTGGCCTCGCGCACCAGGAGTAGCTTGGTCGTCACGTCGATCTTGCGCTTCTGGTACGGCTTCGGATACAACTCGTACGAGGGGGAGGCCGCCGCCGCCGCCGCCTCCTCCACAATGCCGACGCTGATGCTTGTGGGCTGGTTGTTGCCTCCTTCGTCTTGCATGTTCTCGCTCGCTGATTAGTGGCGGGGGCTTTTTAAACTGGCGCCTCTTGTTGCGAAAAAGAGAGAGGAAAGGGGGTGTTTATTTTGTGTCGCATCACCCGCTGCTGACAACTGTCTACACGCAGTGGTTTCAACTCAGGATTGTCCAGATCGCCAGCTCGTGCACTTGTCAAGTGCCTGGTTTATTGAGCATTGTAGACACTGTGGGCAGCTTGTTTCGTGCTACAAACCAAGTTTCTCCATTTCACTTGAAAATTGTAGGCAAGAATCGCAGCCTCAAGGGATACTATACTCTCTTTAAAGAGCCCCCCATTAGCATATCCATTTATCCAACAATCAACACGAACATGCAAAATACAGGTCTCGTTAAACGATGCGCACAATCGGCAGCAGCGCATCGATCTCTTCCTGGGAGATGCCCGCGTCCTTGAGGCGCTTCCTCGCGAGCATGTTCTCCTCCGCGACCTTGATGCGCTTGAGCATGTTGTCGCAGCGCAGCCCCTCGACACGCAGCTCCACTTCGCGGTCGTCCACTTTGCTGGGTGTATCCTGCTGCTGCTTTGAGGATGTTTCTTGTTCTTTCGAAGGAGTTTCTTGTTGCTTCGAGAGCGTGTACTGTTCCTTCGAAGGAGTTTCTTGTTGCTTCGAGGGCGTTTCTTGCTGCTTGGGTTGCTCACGAGCATCGGCGCCTTGCTCTTCACTCTCTTCACGGCTGCGCTTGCGCTCTGGGGTATGGATCGAGGACGCAGGAGATATGATTGTTGTTGGAGCTGCTGGTGCTACTGTTGGTGCTGATTCTGCGGCTGCTGCTGTTTCTATTGTTTCGGACTGCGCTGCGATGGGCGCTTTGATCACAGGCTTTGGTTTACGGAGCCGCTTCGGGTCGGCGCGGTTCTCCAGCTCCACGCGTCCAGTGGCCTGGCTCACAACAGTGAAGCGCGGACTCGCAATCTTCGGTGAGCTCTTCGTAGCAGCCTGGGGTTTCTTCTTCGCTGGACTCACTACCATTTTCTCTGGTGTAGCAGCAGCAGCAATGGTTGAAGTCTGCGGTTGCTCTTGCTGCAGCTTCGAAGCGTCCGATCCAGTCGCGCCGTCCTCTTCCGTCTCTTCTCCATCTTGCTTGGGTGCTTCTTCCGCGCTGACGTTGTTGTTGCTGCCCGCGACAACCTCGAGCAGTTCATCACGCTTCTTCGTCAGCGCGGCGATGAACGCCACATGCGTGTTGTCGCCATCCACGCTCCCGCTGCTGAGCAGCGAGCGGCTCTTCGCCTTGATGCCGTTGCGGTTCTTGAAGCGCTGGATCCAGGACATGGACACCGCGTGGCCTTCGGCAGCGAGGCGCGCCTGATCCCAGAGCACGTCGTCAGTGAGCATCACCTTGTCGCGATTCTCCAGGATGAACGTGAGCAGCGCGGCCTCGACGCTCGGGTAGTTGGACAAGCGCTTGCGCATGCGCTTCGGCCCCATCGTGGCCTCGTCCACGTCCACCTCCGTGTTGAGGATGCGGCCGATGGACGACCGCCCCATGCTCTTGCCGAACTTCATCTGCACCCAGTCCAGCATCTCGCTGTGCTTGATCGACCCGCGCTGCGACGCGTAGAAGCGCCGCAGCTCGTTCTTCTCCGCGATCGTCAGCGGCTGGCGCGCCATTTTCGTAGTTGCTGTTGGCTCCGATGCCGCCATGCTGTTTGAAAAAGCGTGAAGTTTTGAATGTCTCTCTCTTTATGCGAATGCTGGACTGAGGAGAGTGGAAGAGAGAATGTCGGAAACCCTTTTTGATTTACAAAAAGGTTTCTTAATCACTTCAAAAAGGTTTTTGAAAATCACCCGTAAAGGTAAATCTGCGTTCGAATCCGGAAAACGGAGGATGTCGTCCGTCGTGTGGTAGGCTCATCGGCTTGATCACCTTGACATATTTCCTACCATAATTGGTGTACCCCTGCACCTACCATTTAATCAGAACTTGATTAGAATGCATTGGAATTCTGAAGTAATTTACATATATGAATTCTAATTTATTCTAATCAAGTTCTGATTAAATGGTAGGTGCAGGGGTACACCAATTATAGTAGTTGTCAGGTAAAGGGCAAACTCATGCAAACAAGGTAAGCCAGTGTGATTGTGAGGATCTTTTTTTGGGCTCTATCTAGCGTATTCTAACCAATATTTTCCACTATGTTTGCCATCATTGCCAAAAGTTCTTTATTTTTTTTGTTTGCAAAAATTGTTACCCTCCATTTTGTTATACACTGTACTAAAAGTAAAAAATGAGGGGAAAAATACTGAATTGAACTCTTTACAGGCTCACATGGTCCTGGATTACAGATTCAGTCATGTATAAAGCGTATGATGATTTAAAAATCCGTCTCGTTATTGTAATAATTACTTGCGATGGTAACTATTACAATAATGAACCGGATTTGTCGGCACACGTACCGACGTATTAAGCAAAAAACATTCTAACAACAGACTCAGATGTGCTATTTTTATCCGCATTTGAGTAAAAAAAACTTTGTCTTTTAAATATTTTTAGAAGGTTTATAAACACTATTAGCAGCATTTTACTAAAGACGCTCGAAAAGAACGCAATGAGAGAAGCTTTTCTCTCGGCCTTCCCCCGGAGAGGCCATTTTCAGACAAACAAGCAGCTCCGCAGGAATAATAGAGCAAGAGCAGGTCGTGGTGCGCATGCACGGTGGGCAGTTCAGCTTGACCTATGAGCAGGCCGAGATGGTGCGCGAGTTCTACTACTCCACATGAGCCCCCACCCATCGAAACGTCGCGGTAAGGGAAGCGAGAGTGGTCGGTTTCTCCGTCTCGGTCAGAACCGTGCGCGCGTCGCTCGCTAGAACTCAGCTCCGCCCGACTCGACCTGAGCTGGACCACTTCCTCGCCTTTTGGGATGGTGGGGTAACGGAACGTCACCTTTTGGCGCTTTTGGAGAACACCCAGAGAAGCATGGACATTTCACATGCACAGGAAGGTGCGCGATTCGTGCGATTATTTGTTTCGTATATTGGATCAGTGTGTGTGTGTGTGTGTGCTAATTCCTTTATGCCTATGTATTCCCAAGTACTGTATCTTGGGCAGGGAAATACTCCTGAACGGATCCGCGAACCTCACACGAGATGCAAGGGCAGTCAATGACAAGGTTATGCAAGTAACACATGGCGGAGACGTGATCACCCAAGCCTGGAACGGGTTCCAGCAGTGGGGAGTGTATTCGGTCAAACGACCAGGCTTCTTCCCATGTTTTCGCTGAAAACTCATTGTGTAGCCTTTGCTTTCCCCTGTTTTCCGTGAGTTTTTTTAACGCCTTTCAAAGACTTTTGCCTCCACGATAAGCCCTTCATGGCGAATGCTTTTGCTTTGTTCCTTCACCGCCCAGGTACCAACGTGGACGACATTTTTTATGAGCCTTCAACGCACACGCAGACTTTAAACACTACGCGGACATAACTATGTCAAAGGTCAATAGAACCCCCCCCCTCTATACTGAAAACACGGACTTTAACTGTCAAAGGTCAATGAAGAAATCCCCTTATTGCGTAAACTCTTGTTCTCCCTTTCATAAAAGGAAACAGCCCAAAATGGCGACGCCTTCACACACCACTGGGGCGGCCTGTGAGGATGCGGTCGATGGATGATCGCCCCATGCTCTCGCCGAACTTCATTTGCTGTTAGGTCACACAGCAACCAGCACACACACAAATGCAACAGACAGATATGCACAGAAGACACACACTCGCACTCAATGCAGATATACCGTCAAGTTGGGACGGGGCGGCTAATTCTGTACTGAGCCTCGTCTTCATCATATCATTCGGTTACGACGCTTTTTCGCCTGCCACGAGGACGTGGGCGCACACGTCAGTCCTTCAGAACCGTTCGTGTCCAGGACGTGTGTCTCGGGCCAATCAGAACGCTTACAACTTATTTATAGCCAATGAAAGGCTTTGTACATAAGAAAAGGGTTTAGACCAATGAAACTCTTTATTTTGGTTTTAGCCAATCAGGTTTCATGGATCCCAACATTCCAGCATCTTGCTGTGCTTGACCGACCCGCGATCGTCAGCGGCTGGCGTGCTATTTTCGTAGTTGCTGTTGGCTCCGATGCCGCCATGCTGTTTGAAAAGCGTGTCTCTCCCCTTATGCGAGAGGAGAGTGAGAGAGAGACCCACGCATGCGTTCTCACTTAACTGGGGGCTGCGTTGTTTGAGAGACAGAATTTTAGCGTTTTGGTTGGGAAAAGTCCAGAGCCTCTTTAAATACCGAATGTAATTTTATGCAGGGAAACCCATGTACAAAGGCTGGAATTGCTACAAACGCCGAGATGAATCGTGTGACGACGTTATCCTTTTTATAGAAATGGAAAACCAGTTTTCAAACTCATTTTTAAACCGCGGCTCGACCTCTACAAATAAATAAACGCCCATTTTATGTCCGAAAAAGCGCGCGAACTATTAATTATCAAAGGTCTATGAAGAAACCCCCCTTATTGCGTAAAACTCTTTTTCTCCCTCTCATAATAAGAAACAGCCCAAAATGGCGACTCCATCACATGCCGCCCCAGGAGCTCCGAAGGCGCCGGTCGATGGCGACGGCGTTCGCGGCGGCCCGCACAAGCGGCTGCGCCTCAACTTCACGCTGCAGCAGCGACAGCAAATCTGGCTGCACAGCCAGGCGAACCCCAAGATGAAGCAGCAGGAGCTCGCGCGCTGGGCGAAGGAGACGTTCAACATGAGTGCCGAGCCGTCACAGTCCGCGATCTCGTACGCGATCCGCCGCCACAAGCAGTACGAGAAGCTGGGCGAGGCCGAGGGCAAGATGAAGCGCCCGCGTAACGTCAAGCACCCGAAGCTTGACTCGGCGCTCGCCAAGTGGGTCGCCGAGTGCCACCAGAGCGGCACGCGCATCTCGAGCCTCATGGTCAAGGAGAAAGCCATCCTCTTCTGCGAGCGGCTGCACATCCCCAAGAGCGGCCGCCCGAACTTCTCCAACGGCTGGCTCCACGCGTTCAACAAGCGCTACGGCTTCCGCAACTACGCGCGCCACCGCGAGGTGATCTCAGACGACGTATCCGTGAAAGCCGCGAGCAGCATCATGCCGCGAAAGCCGCGCGGGCCGTACTCGATCGCGTTCAAGCGCGACGTGGTGCGCTACTACAACTTCTCGGACCGCGACATGCAGGCGACACTGCAGGAATTCTTCAGCGGCGACAAGACTGCGGCGGCGCTCGAGAAGAAGCGCAAGTTTGTCATCGCGTGGGCTCGCGAAGAGGAGCGCATCGAGGAGCTCATGGCGTACGACAACGTGAGCGGCATGGCGCCACCGCGTTCGCTCCAAAGTCAAGCTCAGGTGCAGGCCCAGGTTCAACAGCAACAACAACACCAGCACCAGCTTCAGTCTCACCACCAGCAGCAACAGCAGCAGCAACAGCAGCAGCAACAACAACAGCAACAACAGCAGCAGCAGCGACCTGTGCCGGTCGTGACCCACATGCTCACTCCTGCAGCCGAGCAGGTGATCGTGTCCTGGGTGATCGACATGCGCCAAGCCGGCGCGCCGGTGTCCTCCGCCATGCTGGAGCAGAAAGCCCACGACGTCGCCGCCGAGTTTGGGATCCAGTTCACGCCGTCGTGGAACTGGCGTCAAGAGTTCTTGAAGCGCTACTCGTACCCTCTCGGTGGCTACGTGCCGCAGAGCAACCCGTACGAAGCCCAGCACCGGATGGGCAGTGGCGCTGGTGTTATTAACGAAGAACACAAGCAGCAAGACCACGGGTACCCAGCAAATATGATCAGCAACAGCCCCAGTGGCAACTGGAGAGGAGGAATGGGTGAGAGCAGCGGGCCGTACGGCGCACCGCCTGGTTCGCACCAAGCGCTGCTGCTCAACATGCGTGGTCCGCAATCGACGTCGTCGCGCTTCTCGATCTACCAGGAGCAGCGCACCGAGGCGGAGCGAATGCCGATGGACAACCACTACTACTCAGCTCCGCAGCAGCCAACTCAGTACCAGCAACCTCAACCATATCAGCACCTCCAGCATCAGCACCAGCATCAGCAACAGCACCAACAGCACCAACACTACCATCAGCAACAGCAACAAGTGCAGCACCAACACTACGCGCACCAGCCTTTGGTTCCAGTTCAGACGCCACAGATGCCTCCTCCGGCTCTCTCACACATGCCAGTGCAACCTGTTCACTCTCACGCTCCAGTCGCCCCAGTTCAAGTGCAGGTCACTGAGCAGCAACCTCCGGTCCCAGCTCAGACTCAGGCTCAACAACCACAGTCTCCGCCTCAGGCCTCTCTGGCTGATCCCCAGACCGCCTCAGCCACCACCACTATCACAAGCTCCACTGAAGAGCCAAGTACCCCGATCCAGGAGGAACAGCAGCCGACGGAACCCCAGCCTGAAGTTGTAACGCAGGCGAGATCGATCCTGAACCTGGGTGACAAGGTCGTGGAAGCGCGCAAAGTGGAGACCAAGCTGCGCGTGGAAGGGCTGCGCTACGACAACGAGATCAAGCGCATGAAGATCCTCGAGGAGAACATCCTCGCGCGCAAGCGCCTGAAAGACGCGGGCATCACGCAGGACGAGATCGACAAACTGCTGCCGCTCGTCCAGTTCAAGCAGTAGCAACGTTGGCATTACTTGGTGGTAGGTACTTGCATGCAATGAATGGGCTTGCATAGTAGTGTCGATTTTTTATATAGCTTGTATGCGGCGTTCGTTGTTCAGGATTTGCACGAGGAAAGCTCTGTCATGTATTAGTCGTTGGCAAGCGAAAGGTCTAGCTTCACAAGGATGAATATCACAATTTACATGAAAATTGTCTCTCTCTGTAGCAGCAGTGCATCGATCACTTCCTGTGTCATGCCCGCGTCCCTGAGGTGCTTTCTCGTGAGGATGGCCGCCTCCGCGGCCCTAATGCGCTTGAGTAGGTTGTCACAGCGCAGCCCTTTGATGCGGAGCTCGGACTCCATTCGGAGCGCCTCTTGGAGCTCTTCGATTCTGTTGAGGAGCGTCGAATCTCGCGTCTGCTGTGCTCCAGAGGTGGTGGTGAGTTCAGCAGTGTGCTGGTGCCGCCGGAGCGTTTGACTTGGTGTCGGTGTGGTGGCGGGGACTCAGGCTCGGAAGAAGCACACAAATCCGCGTCATCCTGGGCTTGCTGGAGCTCAGCCCCCGCGTCACCCGCGCTGCTGCTCGCCAAGGAGCTCCTTGGCGAGTGCTTCTTCGCAGACCCACTCTAGCACGCGCCTGCGCCTTCGTCGGAGCACCCATGGCGCAGTCTTCCCCGCGCGGAAAAAATGCTCCAGCATCACTTCCATGTCCTGCCCGAAAAAGCTGTAGTAGCGCACCGCGTCGCGCTTGAACGCGGCCGAGTGTGGCCCTCGCGCCATCATGTCCAGGAGTGAAAAGCGATTGCTGACACATTTTCTGAAAGGTGTCAAAATCCAACTGTTTTGATTGGACAAAATTCAAGTTTGATGCACACAGAACTCTGCCGAGTGAATGCCATGGGCCATGCCACAAAGACCGACCGAGCGTGCGGCATCTCAGGCAGCAACGTGGCCATGATGGGAACAGCTCAGAAAGGAGATAAAAAACAATTGTTCACTTTTGACAAAAACACTCTCACGTAGCTGTAGCTGCTCATACCTCTTCGTTCCATCATCATCTCATCGCAGCTCAAGATTTCTTCCCTTCATAGCTTCCATTTTTTTTTAAATTGCGAGCTCGACGGAGGTCGTTGGCCGCGCCAGCGGCATGAGCTGGTTGATCTCTTGCTCCGACACGCCGGCGTCCTTCAGCCGCTTGCGCGCGAGCATGTTCTCCTCGATCACCTGGATGCGCTTGAGCGAGTTGTCGTAGCGGAGCCCTTCGATGCGCAGGTCCGCTTCGCGCTTGCGCGCCTCGAGCTCCTCCTCCGTGAGCTCGTTCCATGGTAGCGCACTGCTGTTGCTGCGCTGCTGCTGGTTGTTCTCAAGCTCCACGCGTCTGGTCTTGCCGTCCACCTCTTTCGAGATGGAGAACCGCGGCTTCTTCTTCGTTGTCACCTGTGGCTTCTTTGTCTTGTTGGTAGAGGACGAGGAGCCGTCGGCGCCGTTGCCTTTCTCCCACGTTGCATCTTGTCCGTCCGCACGACCCTCGTTGCCATCACCTCCGTCTTCGCCCTCGTCGTCTTCCTCACCACCTTCTCCTTCCTCATCGTCTTCATAGGAGTCGTCTCCGTAGAGCTCGAGGCTGCGCTTGTAGCGCTTGAGCCCGTGGCGCCGGTTGAACGACGCGAGCCAGCCGTTCGAGAAGTTGGGGCGCGCGCCTTTCGGGATCTTGTACTTCTCGCAGAGCGCCTCGGCTTTCTGCTTGACGAGCTCGCCCGAGATGCGGATCTCGTGCTGGTCGCAGTTGAGCACCCACTTGAGCAGCGCGTCGTCGAGCTTCGGGTGCTTCACACGGCGCTTCTTCTTGAGCTTGCGCGGCGCGCTGCCAGCACCGCCAGACGAGAACGCGCCCGCGCCGCGCTTGCCGCGCTTGAGGATCGACGAGATCGCGGACTGCGACGGCTCCACGCGCATCGCGAACGCGTCTTTGGCCCAGCGCGCGAGCGCCTGCTGGGTCATCTTGGGGTTCGCTGCGCTGTGGTCGCAGATCAGCTGGCGCTGCTGGTCCGTGAGGTTCTGGCGGCGTGGCAGCTGCGGCATCGCCGTTTGCGTCGTCATTGACGAAGGACTCATGAAGCTCATGCTCGTCGGTTTTTATGGTATGGGGGATTATCACTTTTGTATGGGGGGATTTATTAGCCGCGATAGAGGAAAATATACTGTAAATGTTGAAATATATTCACAGCAAAACTCTCATACTGAAGGAAAGAGAATAGATACACACAATGGCTTAAAAAAATGAAAAATGTGATTCACACATTTTCCGATACAAATTCTGCTTGAAGGATGTGAATAAAATGTATATATTGTGTTATAAACGGTAACTCCACATATTGTGCTTATATTATGGTACATACGGTATATGTGAAAAATGATATCGACTTCAGTATAGGTTCTTTCTCTTGCGAGAATGAGCGTTTATTATGAGAGATACAGTATACAAAAGCACACGGTATTTATTTCGATGCCTACAGTATACATAATGCTTTTTTCGAAAAAAGGCAGTTTCCCGCTCTTTTTTAGAAAGGTTTTGCATTCAAATTTAAAATGTTAGAAAATCCATACTAACTGCCAAAATAAGCACTTTTCCCAAAGAACAGCTGCCAAATGGTGCACTTCGTACCCGAGAATGGGAGGTTTAGAGCCACCCAAACCTGTTCATTGTTCTCGCCCCCCTCTTTACATTCTCGAAACCGAAAGCTCAACCTCAAGCGACAAGCAACCGAACCGAAATGCAAGACCAAGCTCAAGGCAAGCAGCTCAAAGCAAGCGCGGCGGCGGCCATGGCAGCGGCGGAAAAGCCGCGCCGCACGAACCTGACGATCCAGCAGCGCTGGGAGATCTGCCAGCATGCGCGCGAGAACCCCAAGACATCGCAGCAGGAGCTGGCGCAGTGGGCGCGCGAGACGTTCAATATGAGCTACGAGCCGTCACAGACGTCCATCTCGTACGCGCTCACGCGCGGCAAGCACTTCAAGACGCTCGAGGAGGCGCAGCGCAAGCTCCGCAAGCGCCGTCGGGTCAAGTGCCCGAAGCTCGACGAGGTGCTCTTCAAGTGGGTGCTCGACTGCGAGAAGAAGGACATCCGCATCTCGGGCGAGCTCGTCAAGCAAAAGGCGATCGCGTTCTGCGAGAAGCTCAAGATCGAGATGGCAGACCGCCCCAACTTTTCGAACGGCTGGCTCGCGTCGTTCAACAAGCGCCACGGGCTCAAGAAGTTCAAGCGCGACAAGAACTACCAGCCGAGCGAGAGCGACGACGACTACTCGTGGGCGAAGGCGCGCAAGGTGAAAGGCGCCAAGAGTGAGTCCAAGGCGACTCGCGCCGGCGGCGACGCGGAGAACAACAATGGCGCGGTGCTGCCGTGGAACGAGCTCACGGATGAAGAGCTCGAGGCGCGCAAGCGCGAGTCCGAGCTGCGCATCGAAGGGCTGCGTTACGACAACACGCTCAAGCGGCTGCGCGTCGCCGAAGAGAACATGCTCGCGCGCAAGCGCCTGAAAGACGCCGGCATCACGCAGGAGGAGATCGACAAGATGATCCCGATGGTAAGCATTACGGGCGGCGATGACGAGTCGCAAACGGTCATCTAAGGTCATCTCTAAGCAATCTCTCGTCTTCCTCGCAACAGGTGTGCTTGATTATAAAGCATGTTATATATTTCTTTCGTTTTTGGTAGCTGCTGTTCGTCATGATCGCGTTGCTCTTGTGCCGTGCTGCCACTGCAAACCCCAACAACCCGTACACACTCCTGTCTTCTTCTTATACACTTAAATGTCATTGTACACGACCGCTTCGGGCTTCTGCAGCGGCAACAGCAGGTCGATTTCTTCCTGCGGGACGCCGGCATCGCGCAGTCGCTTGCGCGCGAGCATGTTCTCCTCCGCCACCTTGATGCGCTTGATGTCGTTGTCGTAGCGCATGCTCTCGATCTGCAGGTTCGACTTGCGCTCCTCGATCTCGAGCTTGCGCTTCTTGAGCTCCATCGTCTGGCTGTCCAGCTCGCTCTCGGCGCGCATGAGCCGCAGGTTCTCGAGCTCCACGCGCTCGGGCTTGCCGTTCACCTCCTTGAGAATCGAGAAGTGCGGGTTCCCAAAGTTGCGTTGTTGCTGCTGCTGTGTTTGTTGGAGTTGCTGTGCTGGCTGGAACTGCTGGTGCTGCTGTTGCTTCTTCATGGCCAAGCCTCCTTTCCCTGTTGACAGCTTGCTTCGCAGTTTTGGCGGCGTGGGCGACGCGGTCGAGAGCTCCGGGTCGTCGATCGTGCTGTCCGCTCCAGCGATCTTCATTTGCTTCACGTGGGCGTCACCTGCTGCCGCCGCCTCCACCACTGCCGCCTGCAGGGAGCCACCGCCGCCACCACCAATGATGTTGACATTCGCACAGATGTCGCTACTTTTATTGTCGCCATCGCCGTTGTCGGTCTCGTCGGCCCGTTGGCGCTGCAGCGCGGCCGCGGCGGTCGAGATGGCCGCGCGGTTCTCGCGGTCCTGCAGCCAGCGGCGGCGCGTGTCCATGTCCACCTGCGCGCAGAGCTTGAGGAAGTGGTTCTCCATGCGGTCGGGCTGGGACTTCATGACGCGCGTGCAGAACGTGCACTGCGCCACGCGGTTGCCGTCCGCGTTCTTGCCCAGCAGGAAGTGCTCCCAGATCGGGCTGCGGCGCCGGCCGCCTCGGCTGTTGCTGCTCATGTTGATGTTGGTGGGGTGCGTGTGTGGGCGAGTGGAAGAAAATGGGGTGGGGCTTTTTCTTGTTTTGGGAGAATGTCGTGGGTCATTCCTTGACGGTAAATACCGGAGATACCGAAGATACCCGGTATTGCAAAATTTGAACCACTTTTTATGATCTTCAACAATATTTACGAGAGAAGATTCTGTTCCACATTTTGAAACTGTTGAGAAAAAATGACGAGTCGGTTTTGCAAAAAGCGAAGCAGACTATTCTTGAACAAACTATGGTTTGCCTCCCGTGTTCCGCATTTTGTAACAACAGCCAAATTTGATAGTGACACATTCGAGGGAAGCCATTTTTAAAAATGGCTCACCTCAACATTTGCTTGGCGTGTAAGCTGAAATTATAACTTTCATTGTAAAATGTTACACACCTTCCACAAATAATTGTTTTTTTACAAATATATTTAACTATTTGCAAGAACAATTGAAGTACAGTATCATTTGTTTAAACAAATGTTTTTATTTAAATGTTATCCCTCCCCTCGACATTTAAATGAACAAAGTACCGTGTCAATTGTTGTGAACAAATGGGTCTCATGTTGAGAAAAATCCAAATAACGACTATTTTAGCATAAACAATCTAAATGTAGATTCTGAAGGCGTTGGTCATGGCGTTGCAGTGTGGGGGTGATCAGCACATACAGTGCGCGCCATTTGGTTAGCCGCACCTACGTACAGTATGCTGTTGCTCGCGGATACAGTTGTTTACGCCCAACAAACGTTGCGTAAACAGCATAAAACATTAAGAAGACATTCTAGCGCTCACCGACCACTCATTTCTCAAGTTGCAAGCCCACAGCCATGGGGAACGGCCCTTCCCTCTCCGACATCGAGAAGGGCCAAATTCTCGCCTTCAACGAGTCCAACCTGAGTCATCGCGAGATCGCTAGGCGCGTGAACCGCTCCGCGAAGGTCGTGAGCAATTTCCTGCGTGATCCGGACTCCTATGGGACCAAG
>JAASGK010000920.1:0-14391 GCA_023334195.1 Globisporangium emineosum
CCCCCCCCCCCCCCCCACTGTCCACTTGAGTTCCAAGACACCGACAAAGCTCGTGGGTGGGGAGGATTCGAATTGCTGCGGTTGTGGTCGTAGGTCTGCTCCCGTCCGGAGCCAACGGAACACCAATGGGTTTCGCCAAGTTGACCCGTAGCCCAAAGACCTTCCAGAATCGCCGTAACAGCTCGAGCGCGGCCAGGAGATATGTGCTCGACTTCTAGTAAAGGGTGGCGTCATCCGCAACCCAGCAATTTTGAGGTAGTGTGGGCGTCCCAGCGCTCTCCCATGTGATACGGTGGGCCGAGTGCAATGACGAAGAGCAACGAAGCCAGTGGGCAGCCCTGCTAGTCATCGGTCTTCTCGACGATAGAAACCAATTGACGATGTAGCTACTAGTGGTCCGTCTGTGCAATGTCGGGGTGCAACACCGAAAACCAGGAGGAAAATCGTACTGGTCGAGCACCCACAGCAAGAATGCTCTACTCAGCATGCCATACGCTTGTTCAAAGCAAGGAGAAGCGCAAGAGCTTCTCGGTACCTCGGACCCGTCCGCGCTATACTTTTGGCGGCAAAGAAGGCGTCAGCAGTCGCATGGGTGGTGTGTCCAGGAAGAAAACCGGCTTGCATTTCATGTGCGAAGGCCGTCGCGTGTCGTCGTACTTGTGCCGTCCACACTCGCGTGTAAATCTTGTAATCGGTATTCAGGAGTGCAATTTGACTGAAGTTGAGTGGTGTTGTCGAGTTTCGTGTCCTTTTTAGGCAGAACGCATTCGCCTTACCGAAAGAGGCAGGGTTCTCCCCAGTGCGCATCCAGAGTTGGGACACAGATAGCAGCAGGGGAGCAAGCCTTTCCGCATTATCCCTGTATAAATCGTTACCCAGTCGGTCCGCCTTGGTCCCTTGCCCGTTCTGCATGCTTTGAGCGTTAGTTGCACTTCAGTGTTGTCAAAAGGAATGTCAAGCTCCTGGAGTTCCAGTTCGTGGCGTGGCAACTGAACATTCTGGAAGACATCGGGGTAGCTGAGTTCGGGGTCGTCGGCCATGTTCAGTTTGGGCTCCTGCCCGCTAGCCATCGTCTCTGCCATTTGCACCGGCTCCTGGCAGACCCGGGCACTCACCTCGTCAATCCTATCCAGCGTCGCGACGGGGATATAGTGGTGATTGTATCCAACCCTGACGCATCCACGATGGGCGAAGTGGATCGCATGTTTAAAGGCAGGAAACAAGAGTTTGACGCACCAAAATCGATCCCGGTATACAATCAGTACATGCAAGTTGTTGGCCGACATGGCTAGCTGTGAGCGCGGTTTCCTCTTGCTGACGGTCACTCGTTCAAGTGATGGTACAAAAAGTTGGCGCTCACGATGTTGGATATTGCTCGAGTGAATGCATTTTTGACGAACAAGCTTCTTCACGACCAAGTCGCGATCAAACGTGATGCGTACCACGGTTTTGTTTTCAGTCTCGCGATGACTCTAAGCAGTGGTTCATGGCAGGCAGCCCCAAGTAGCCAATTCATGCTTCCCAGCGATGAAGATGTAAGATTGAACCGAGAAAGTCCAAATCAGCTCGCCCAACGGCAGCGCAGTCCCCACCAACTCGCAGCATTGCCCAAGTCAGTATCCCATTGTGCGACTGTGGCATCACGCCGAGTGTTCGGATCGAAGGAAAAGAAGCGTGTGTGTATTGTTTGCAGATTTGAAGCACGGTCGCCAACACCTCGGGGTCAGAGACCAGTTCCCCTCTGTGCACATCGTGGGTGCATGTTCCACTGGAAACAGGCGTTTCGAAACAAGATGGTGGAGCTGCGTATCCCTGTTGATGATATCGAGGCAGTGATATAGCCCGGCGTTTTAGACGTTTTGACCGTCATTCCCGAAAGCAAGCTGCGGCAGAAGATCCCGTACGTGGTCGCACCTATCGATCGCGTGATCGCCAGCCACAAGTCAAAGTGGGATGCGTTTTGGAAATATTTCGCCAAGACGTGATGCGGGGTCTTCCCTCTCTCTTGCTGGAATATATTTGCTATGATTGAATACAACGTGGTGACCGGAACTAACAATCTGTTGGAGAGCTACAGCAGGTGGGTGATGTTGTCATTCGGTCACGTTCATTCCAGCCTCACATTTGTTGAGGTCCCGAAGCAAGAGGGTAACAAGCTCATCAACGACCTTGCGGACGTGCGAAAGCGGCGTCGGGTCCCCCAGCTCATGCGGGACCAGTGGTTCACCCAGACGCTCCAGATCTTTGGGATTCCTTTGCTATTTCACTTTACTTTTTCATTTCGTAAATAAAATACACATTATACCCTTTTGGCTTAAAATGTTTGGTGCGATTTAGCTTTTTGGACTGGATTGCTCCCAATTGTACCCAACTTGGTTTGGCTAAAACACCATTTTTCGGGTAAATCGTACCCAACCTGGGTGTAATATTTGGTTATATTTCAAACAAATTTGGGCACCTTTAGTACATTTCGGGCACGTAAAAAAGGGCACCGATTTTGTGTATGTCTTCAGATTGCCAAGACTATTTCTGGAGCCAACAAAACAATTCAAAATGTCAATTTTTCATTCTTAAATGGAACAGAGAAGCACCTGGTAAAACAAACGAGTGTGCTTGTGGCGGGTGTGGTCACGAGTATGCAGATAATGCGCTGTTCCATACCCACCGATATCACAGTTCCCTCACTAATTATGGGCGTTGCAAAGACCAAGTATCCGCTTTCAAGCGGACTTTCGGAGCTGATTAGCCTAGGACTGACCGTGATTCCTAAAACAAACTTGATCAACTACTGTAACTCGCACTGAAGATTTGAGGAACAAATAGATGGTGTGTCAAACAAAAAATTACTTCCCATTTAAAACAGGACCACTTCGTGTCCTAATTCAAGGAAGTTATGTTTGAAAACAGGGTGGTAGATGAGAGTGGAGATGTGTTGGTGGTCGTTAATAAGGGTAACCAAGCGCTATCTAATTAGCACTTGGGGTCATTATAAGCTTGATACAAATAGACAAAACGCGTGAAACGCACAATATATATATACTTCCTTTGTTCCAAAATAATTGCCAGGTTGGGATGTTCAAATGTGCTGTGTCGCGGAAAATTTGATTTAACAGAGCTCGACACCATCGAGGAAGTTTTGTCGACCCCATACTTTTTTACACCAATGGAATTGTCTGAACAAAAGGATTTATGGAAATCTCCTACACTCAGGCACGACGTATTTGTTTCGAAAACAGCAACTCAAAATACCCCGGATTACGAATAGTGTAACCTTTATAAGGGTGTACGTAATGTTACTTCAGGCTACTTTTTGAGTTGGTGAACCATGCCGTTTGCATATTTCCACATATAACTCATTTTCACAGTCAAAAATGCGCCACCAGATTGACTAAAAGCCACGTAGGGATATGAAATGAAGTTTCAGCTCCTCTAAAACCTGCTGTGAATCGTTGTTGCGCACCACAGCAAGCACCATACAACAAGCACAATGCTGCCGATTTATCCTGAAAATTTCATGAAATTTGAGCTTGCGGATCAAAAGTTATGACAAAAAATTTCCTCGATGGTGTCGGGCTCTGTAAGCGATTCTGATTGGATAAAAATGGGATGCAGATCAGTGGCTATCCGACCGTGGTTTTGACTGGACAGAAGAAATACGAGGAGTGTGAAAGATGAGCAAATGGTTTTGATTGGTCAATATTTTGAATTCGAGGTATTTAATTGGTCAAAAATAGATTTTGACTTGCATTGGAAGCCGCAAATGCAGCTCTCATTGTTCAAGTTGCCAGTGAGCAGCGACGCAAGGTAGAGGAGCTGACCGAGCGCATGGCGCGGCTCCAAGCGCTACCGCATCCTCACGCCAGCAGGAAAGAGCGCGGTCGTCATGAAACTGCTCGAGTCGAGCGCCAACGGGAAGCTGAAGCGCGGTGCGCTGAAAGCGGCCAGCGAAAGGTGGTGCTGCAGCATCAAGGCGATACATCGCCTGGGGAGGCCTGTCTAGCGAAGAGAGACAGCACGGCAACGAGCGGCGTATGCTTTGGCTCAAGCAGAGAAAAATGTGGCAGGAAGGGGCCGTCGGGCGAGTACATCGCCAGGCTCTACACCAAAATCACGAAGCTAAAGATCGAGCAGCGAGGGGACCTGCGCTCTCTTAGCGCTGCGCTGGAGGATCCTGTCTCAACGCTGCACCGCTACGTGAAAAACAAGCTGCTGTGTGTCCACATGACCGCGTTGAAGCCGACGCTCTCCAGCGACCACAAGGAGCAAGAGTGCAGTTCCTCGCATCGTTTCTCATGCACGGCGTCGCAGGACCAGTATTCCACCCTATGTACGACCGCGTCCGCCTAGACGAAAAATGGTTCTACCTGAAGAAGACGAAGCGGCGCGTGCACCTGACCCCCACCGAGCTGGAGCCATCCCTCCATACCCGCCACAAATCCCACATCCCGAAGATCATGTTCTTGTGTGCAGCCCCAGTCGCTCGTCCCAGAGTGAGCAACCACACAGGGGAAGCGTTCGACGGATGCGTCGGTGTGTGGCAGTTTGCGGATTGGGCTCCCGCTCAGTGAGCAAGTCGCAAGCGCTTTGCTGGCACTCTCGTTCTCCAAAACACGCCAGCAAATCAAGAGACGTACAAGAGCATGCAGGTGGACAAGGTGCTCCCAGCGAGCAAGAGCAAGTGGCCAAAGTTGGTGCGGAAGGGCGGTTGTGCTCCGGCACGACAACGCGATCTCACAGATCAGCAGTATGTGCAGCGGTCCAGGAAGCAGCAAAAGAGGGCGGTTGGAGAGTCTCGACCGAGTTCCAGTCACGCAGTCTCCAGATCTCAATGTGCTTGATCTCGGCTTGTTTTACTCAATTCAGAGCCTGTAGTTCAAGCAACGTGCTGAGACCTAGGAAGAACTGCTTTCGTGCGTCTCTTTTACGTTTGAAAACTAGCCGTTCGAGGTGTTGAACAACACCTTGACGCTGCAGCAGGTTACCCAATGCATCCTTCGAAGATGGCGGCGGGAGCAACAATAAGCTACCGCGCATGCAGAAGGACTGCATGAGGCGAGCAGGTGTTCTCCCCACTGTCATAGGGGTTGATCTGGAGTTCTTCGACGACATTGTGTTTCAGCAGCACGCAGTTTGGATTTGAGTGACAGTGAATGAAATTGATTTTGTTTTGGCCAATCAGTGTGTTAACCGACAAAATTTGACAGGTTTAGAACAAAGGAAAATCGCCAACCGGCCAATTATTTTGGGACAGAGGGAGTATATATATATATATATATATATATATATATATATATTGTCATCGATAGTCCCACGCTTACTTTTGCGAGTTTCGTTCTGTTTTGGCTTCTGCGCGCAGTTGAAAAACCTAAAATATATATATTTCGCGTGTACCCACCTCAAAATAATAAATTTCGCATGATTGGAGGATGATGCTCTCCATGATCGACGAGAGCAAGGGCAGAAATGGATCAATTAAGTATATCTCCACATCCACAGCTTTCACATCCTAAGGTTTCAGCTTGATTAACTGAGTTCATATCCTCCCAGAAGACGATTTTTCTGTCGTTTTTTTCTGGGTCCTTTCCCGAATATCCGTTCAATAGAAAATACTATATTAAATAGTACACTTCAACCTATTATATATACATTAATATAAATTTTAAGATATTGCTCCTGTTTTGTCAAATAATCTACAGTCAAATACGGGTACATGAATCATAGTTTGTGCTATAATTGGGCGCTGTACAGTCAGTTGTGCAATACGTGGGAATATCGGCTTTCCAGCATGTTCGGCGAATTGTACCCCCTCCTTTCAGGCAACATAATCGTACACTTTTTGACGCTGCGTTTTCCTGACAAAAGGCGCATGAACTTCCTCCATTTGAATGGCAAACACACAGACGAGGGAGGATTACCCTTTCCGCCAGCGATTATGTTACAACGTAATCCTCCTCGCGGAACCCCAAAACGCTGTTCTCGAGGATATGGTTTTTTCGTTCTGGATATGGAGTTTTTGGTTATGCAGAATAGAAAAATCGGAGTTTTTGTGGGTATTTGTTTCTCTATTCTATCCAAGCAAGGTTCAAATGGGCAAAGCAGCAATTGGGCAAAGATGTCGACAGCCGATGGCGGGGTGCTCACGAACTCCCTCTCTAACGATGGCAGCAACTCCGGCACCAACAGCACGTTCAGCGGCTCGCCGTCCACTAGCAACGACCAGTGGCGCATCTTCCTCGGTCTCGCAATCCTCGTGGTGGCCTACGTGTTCCGCGTGGAGCTCGTGCGCTTCTCGCTGCGGCTCGCGAGACGCGCTGTGCCCAATGCGTTCGTGTGGATCAAAGAGTTCGAAAAAGATCTGCTGCAGCCGCTCTCGTGGGTCATGTTCATTCTGCTGCTATGGCTCTCGACGTACGTCATGGACCTGGCGAACGTGCTGCGCATGGAGAAGGACACGATCACGAGCCTCGTCACGCTCGTGCTGGGCTTCCCGCTCATCTGGGTCGTCATCTCGCTCTGCAACTACATCACGTGGGTATGTAGCCAACATTATCATTATATCACTACTGTATTATAATGTGACGCTGTAGCTTGATAGCAACTATGAATGCTGTGTAAATGTGTATTTGATAGGGCATCATTCGCGTGAAAGGCTGGAACCGCGCGGCGTCCAAGGACGACGACGACTACAGTCGCGTCATGATCATCACGGAAGGCATTGGGGTGAGTTTTAGCTGCATGCAAAGCACTCGCAGTACTGCTTCGCCTGTGAGCATTGTTATCACACTGCTTGTATGTATCAATCGCGTCTTAGGTGATCAAAATCCTGCTCGTGGCGGCGGTCGTGTCATCGTTCATGATTGACGAGATCGGGCAAATCACGAACTTTGACTCGTCGCAGATCTCGACCGTCGCGGTGCTCATGGTCGAGCTCGTGTTCGTCTTTGGCGCGCACTCGTGGGTACGTACAGTGGAGACTTGGGCTTCATTATCATCAATATATGTATGGGCTGCTAACGTATCTGCTCGTGACTTACAGCTCAAGAACATCATGGGCGGACTCATGGCGCTGATCGACGAGCAAATTAAAAGCGGCTCGCACATCCGCTTCCAGGGCCACGAGGGCGTCGTCGAGCGGCTCTACCTGCAGTGCTTCTCGCTGCGGCAGTACGACAAAGGACTCGCGTACATCCCGAACGGCATTCTGCTGGAGAACACGGTGGAGATCCAGAGCAAGAGTCTCGATCGGCGCTGCGTCGTCGCGGTGCATCTCAGTCACAAGACAAAGGCGACGGTCGTGCGGCTCTTCATCCAGGAGCTTGACAGTTTCCTGCTGCACCTGCACACAGAGAAGATGACGCGCAAGAAAACCAAAGCGGTGCTCGGTCTCGAGAGCAAGAAGCGCAGTGGCAAGTGGGACACGGCGCGCACGTACGAGAAGCTCACAGCCGTGGAAGAAGAAGAAGACCACTCGAAGGGGCGCTTCTGGATCAGCATCGAAGACTCGTACACGGTGCACGTCGTGTATTACACGCAGGAGCGCCACATCAAGCCGATCATGGCGGAGAAGACCGAGGTGCGGATTGGGTTTTGCTTTCATTTTGTCGCAATTAAGATGAGGTGGGGAGAATATGCTGACAGTGTTAATTTGTGTGTATGTGTGCCGTTTCGACAGGTTGTGCTCCACATCACCGAGTTACTGGCAAAGCTGAAGCTGAAACTGCATGGAGATGATTCTGCCTCGTCTTCTTCTCCTCGGAATGCAGCATTGCGGATTGAAGGTGGTGACGATGGCTCCTCTCCGAGACCAGGCGTGAACTTTAGCCCAAATCTCCACGCGATGATGGCCCCTGGACGTGCAGGTGGCGCGGCGCCAACGAGCCTTCCAAACTTGGATCGCTTCCGAAGGAACCTCAGCGACAACAGCGGCATCCGGCAGCGACGGCAGCAATCGTCAATGATTTAAACCTATGGGCTTATTTCTTTTCAAAGTCGAGAGTCAAGTTAGCAGCTGCTCAGCTTTGTCGTCGTCCAAGTCTCCTGGTCACGGAGCCCGTTGCTGTGCGATAATTCCAATGCGCTGAAGACTCTCCACGATCGACATATTTATCTGCGTGAGGTACAAACACAAGATCCGCCAATTTCCCGTTAGCAACTTTGCCGTCTTCTAACCAAAACCCAACAACCAAATTCAGTGCACACAAAGATCCAAAGATCCATCCACGGTACCTCTGTTTTGACAGCTTCTAGGGACGCAAACCGCGCGCGGTCCACGAGGATGCTCACTTTCACGCGGTACATGGCGCAGAGCACAACACGGTAGCTGCGCTCCTCAGACTTCACGTCTGTGCTCACAAAGCTCTGGTTCGCTTCGTTCGGGTACATGGCCGACTGTGGAGTGGCGACCGAGTCGCTCCCTCGAAAGCTGCTCATGGCCACCGGGTCGTCGGGCATCGCAAACTGCGCCAGGATGACCAAGAGCTCGTCGATGAACTGCTGGATCTTCTCGATCGGCGTCGTCGACTGCACTTGCAGCACGAGCTCGTGCAGCTGCGCTTCCTGCGCATTCCCGCTCGTCTGGTGCCAGTCGGCGAACACCCCGTTCGGGATGAACACGAGCGAGCCGTCCTTGCGGCGCAGCGTCGTGCGCGCGAGCGACACGCGCTCGATGAAGCCGACCAGGCCGTGGATTTTGCAAAAGCTCCCGGTGCGAAACGGCTCGGCGAAGATCAGGAACAGCCCCGTCCCGATGTTTTTCAGCTGGTCGAGCGTGGGAGCATTGCAGTTGTGAATTCATGAATGGCTATTAGAGAATAGAGAGCACTTTGGGACAACCGAGCAGGATAGTATACATGAACGCACCGTTGTGAAACTCGCAGAGATCGCGAGGACCTCGAGGCTCGCAAGCACGACGATGAGCAGGAACTGCGCCATTTCGTTCGACACGAAGAAAATGTAAAAGATCTCGACCACGATCAGCACAAACACGAGCGTCTGATAGCAGAACCCCAATACAAAGCATTCAAACAGAGCGTTATGGTGAACTTCAACGTACACGAATATGCTGGACAGATACACAATGTACGTACGTTGATGCCTTCGGTGACCACGAAGATTCGCGTGTCGTACTCGGTCGTGTCCTGGTCCCACTCGAAATGCCGCACGATCATCTAGCACACACACACACACAAGCGTCGTTTCCCTATGAGCACTCACTCGCTGTGTATATGAGGGACACACAGCGCGCTAGGAGACTGATGCTGGGTCATCACATACGTTGGTGACGACTTTGCGCAGCGCAAACGTGCCGAGCACGACCGGCACCGCGAGCGCGTACGCGAGCGTGTTCATGACCGCGTCGTTGTCGCCCAGCTGCAGGATGTACTCGAAGATGCTGATGAGCAGCAGCACAAAGCAGATCCACGACAGATAGAGCAGCATGTAGCGCTGCATGTCGGCGATCCATCTGGAGACAAGAGGAGGTTGGTGAGATGGCACACACATACACATAGAGGCACAGAGAGGCAAGATAGAAGAGAAACAGGACGCACTGGAAGCCCTTGCCGATGCGGCGGCGGATGGCGCTCAGCAGCGCCTCCATGACGGGCTTGGAGAGCAGGTACGCGAGCACCGAGAGCACGACCGCCGCGATGGGCCGCCAGGTTGCGATCATCTTGCTGTGTGACGTATGTAGCGAAAAAGGGTATCCACTTGACTTGCTTGCCAGCCTCGCAACAAGTTGCAGCAACCGAACTTGCTTGTTTTGTTGATTTTGGTTTGGTTTGTTTTGCACACACAGCAATTTGTTAATGTTGTTGACTGTGCGATTTTTAGCCAATCAGATGACAAGAAGAGCGAAGCGTCAAGAAAGGTGCACAGTGGATCCACCACTCCGTCTTTTTTCTGTGTGCATTTGGTGTGGTTTGGCAAACATGTGACAGCGAGCACAACCCTTGCTTGCTTGCACGTGAGTCTGCCATGCACAGTCAACAGGTGAGCACACCTTTGTGTTGTTTCTTGCTTTGCTGACTTGCTTGCTTGATGGCAACACCAGCAAGTGCGTGATTGATTTGACTGACTTGGGGGAACAAACCAACCGAACGGCTTGTGATACATTGTTGCTGCGTTTTTTTGTTTGCGCTGCTTTGTTGTCTGTGTTTGCGGTGCATCATCCATCCACGTCCTTCTACTCTTTCCCGGCAGGTCCGCGGCCATTTCTATTGGAGAGACTCAGACTAAACCCGGCGCTTTTGGAAGAAGGAAGAGAGCGATTTTCACGTTCTTTCCTGATTTTCAAACAGCAACAAGTGAGCGCGTGTGTGTCTGTGTGGTTTGGTGTTTTGTGGCGGCACAACAACAGGTTGTCCCACTCGGCCGACCAACGCCAGGCGCAAAGAAGCAACCACAAGGCAGTCAAAACAACAACGACCGAGGAGGAAGGAGGCGGTCAGTCGAAAGCAGCACCGCGCGCGCCTCGCTCAAGTGGACCTTTGTGTGTGGCTTGTTTGCTTGAGTTTGCTTGCGTCCCGACAGCAGACAAGCTTGCGCTGGTTGGCACATAACGCAAGTCTTCTTGCGTGCGTGTTGGCGGCGTGCTAACTGACCATCACGACCCACATCTGCTCATCCGACCCGACTCGCGCGATCAATGCTGCACGAGCTGCTGCGTCGAGTGCTAGTGCAGGCGCCGCCGCAACCGTCGGTATCCGCGCTTCCCACCGACGCACACAATGCCACCGCGTCGCTGCTGACGCCGCACGAGCTGCATGTGGTGCACCTGGTGATCATCTGCTGCAGCTCGCTCTCGATTTTCGGCTGCGTGTTCATCCTGTGGCACTTTGTGCGCTCGGCGCGCACGCGCTACGCCACGAGCATGAGCCAGCGCATGGTGGTCATGCTCTCGCTCTTCGACCTGAGCTACTCGCTGCCCAAAATCCTCGGCCACCCGGTCGAGCTCCAGAACAAGCTCGCGTGCGACGCGCAGGGCTTCGCGGTCCAGTTCACGGGCCTCATGTGTACGTTGCGTCACGCGTGTGTACTTGTTGGTCTCTGTTTGATACTCATCGCTAACAATTGTGGTGTGTGTGCTCTTCTATTGTATTGTATGTACAGCGGTGGTGTGGAACTGCTGCATGGCGCACAGCCTGTACCGCAAGGTGGTGCACAGGGACAGCGAGGTCATGCTGCTCAACAAGTTCAAACTCTACATTTTGTTCACGATCGTGCCCGCATTCGTCGCAGGTGTCTGCCTACTTGCAGGTAATATCATACACAAGGCAACAGCAACAACCGCTTGCGCTTGCTTGTTTGCTCACGTGTGCTTGCTTGTTTGTTTACCTGCTTGTTAATCAACTTGTCATTATAGGGGACATGTTTGCTGACGCGATGTTCTACTGCTGGTTGGGCGCTAAGAAGTGGCAGTTTGTGTCGCTCTACCTCTGGGTGGCGCTCGCGATCCTCTACGTGTGCATGATCCTCTTCATGACGCACGTGCACGTGGCCAAGCGCGCGCAGCGGCAAGGCAACCTGGACGCCATTGAGTCCTCGTGGCTCATCATGCTCAAGCTGCGCATCTACATGATCGCGTTCGTGATCCTCTGGCTGCCCAGCCTTACTTTCCGCAGTGAGTGTTCCATCATGTCTTCTATAGTGCTGCCGTTGGAGTTACTCTAACCAACTAACCAACTCTGTGCTCTTTTAATCAGTGTTTGGGAACTTTATGGGCAATGCCAAGTTCCCGCTCGCGATCGCGATGCAGTTGACGCTCTGCAGCCAGGGCTTTGCGACCTGCGTGATCTACGGTGGACTCGCCTCGAAGCTGCTCTCGCTCTGCAAGCGCAAGCCGTCGACCGCGGCGTACAAGGAGATCATTCCGCCCGTGTTCCCCGTGGACACGTCGCGACAGCAGCTGTTCAAGAGCTTCGGGAGACCCGCGAGCATCTTTGTGTCGACGTTCAACATGGGCGAGGGCAAGCTCTCCAAGACCGAGCTGGTAAGAATGAGAAAAATTTGCTGCATTATCATTGAGTCTGACATATTGAGTATGATGCTCTTATAGGCGAAGTGGATCCCACTGGGCTACGACATATACGTGATTGGCGTGCAGGAGTGTCTGACCCTCTCGGAGACGCGCAGCCAGATCCACCAGCACATTGAAGGGCGAGCGTTGCCCACAGCGCCTGCGACCGTTACATTCAAGCAGTTCCGGCGCCAGATCGGCAGCAGGAACACGTCGCTGGGTTACCATGTACGTGTCCACAAACTTTGTCATGTGAATGGAAAAGCGAACTGACCATTGGCTCTTACAACTATTTCTATTAGGGCCACATTGCGATCACAGTGTTCATCAAGGCAGAAGACGTCGAGAGCGGCGCGTTCTACATGCCGCCAGCAGCGCAGCAGGAGGTGAATGTCGGCAAGTCGCTGGTTGTCGCCCGCGCATCCAATAAAGGCGCCGTGGGGTTCGCGTTCCGCTACTATGACACGTCGTTCGCGTTTGTGACCTGCCATTTGTCCTCCGACTCCAAAGTACGCATTGCATTGTACTTCCCCAATGCCATCTATACCTCGTTAACTGTGTTGATCTAACTGACCAAACTTCTATCGACATTGCACTAGGGCCGATCCAAAGTGACGCGCCGGAATCGCGACGCTGTCGATATCATCAAGGGTCTGCACCTGAACGTTGAGGACGTCGGCTTTGAGTTCCCGCTCATGCACCACCACAGCTTCGTGCTGGGCGACCTCAACTACCGCCTAACGCACCGCGACGCGAGCCCCACGGAGATCCTGGACCTCGTCGCAAACATCCACTACAGTGAGCTCCGCAGTAATGCTAATTCTACGCATGCTGGCGGTCGAACCGCTAATGCTTCATCAAGAAAGCGCTGGAGCTGGCGATCGGGCTTCCTCAGCGACAGCAGCCTGTTGATGCGCTCCGCAGGTGGAGGCACTGGTGGTGGCAGTACACGCGACACGCGCATCGACACGGAGACGAGTCTGGATGTGAGCATGATCGAGCGCAACGCCAAGAGCGCGGGCGACGACGCCGACTCGAACGCGAGCCTCGAGGAATTTGAGCGCATCGATGACAAGTTCATCTGGGACGACATCTTTGCGCACGACGAGCTCAAGAACTGGATGGAGTCGGCCCAGGTAAGGATGCGATATGATGATGGTATTGACTTTGTTGGCTGATGTTTGAAATTGGTTTATACCGAGCTGAACCACTTTCCATGCTTTATGCAGGTCTTCTTTGGCTTCCGTGAGGGCAAGATCACGTTCCCGCCTTCGTACCGTCGCAAGCGCGGCGCCGGCTTGAAACCCGATGCCAAGTGGTCGTCCCAGGAGCTCTCCAAGCACTACACGACTGCTGTCAAGGGAGCGGGGGCTCGCGTACCCTCGTACACGGACCGCATCCTGTTCTCCTCGCACAGCGACATGGCGAGTCGCCTCAAGTGCTCGCTGTACACATCGTGCGAGGACGTGAAGTGCTCGGACCACAAGCCCGTGGTCGCGATCTTCCACGCGCTCGTGGACCGCGAGTACACGCCGATGCCCAAGCGTCCGCCGCTCCCGCCGCGTAAGTGGCGCCGCATGCAGAACATCAGCGGCGTCTACGAGTGCACGCTCAAAGTCGACTTTAGCGCGATCCGCTGGAAGATCCACCCGTCGTTCCTCGTCGGCGGCGACAGCCACCTCAACAGCGACACGAGTCAGCAACTGCGCGTGACCGACGCGTCCAATACGTATCACCACTCGCAACGCCACATGGGCGACAAGCGCCTCGACCAAGGTAACGTAACCAATACCCCAACATTGTCGAAGTCGACTTATCTAACGCTGTGTTGTGGTCTCTCAT
This sequence comes from Globisporangium emineosum, assembly GCA_023334195.1. Taxonomy (NCBI): domain Eukaryota; phylum Oomycota; class Peronosporomycetes; order Pythiales; family Pythiaceae; genus Globisporangium; species Globisporangium emineosum. Next base: position 13,859 of record JAASGK010000920.1, read on the forward strand.
CTTGATACAATGTTCGTTGACGTAGCGTTCATGACGGTCGTGTTCCCGCTGCCGTCGGAGGACATTTTCTCCGAGCAGCGCAAGCTCCACGAGCTCGCGGACGCGCTCAGTGGCGGCGTGTACTCGGACAACTCGGACGAGCAGCTGCTCAAGAGCAACGTGGCGCACCGCAAGTGGGCCGACTTTGTGCGCGACGGCATCTCGCACGCCACGTTCGCGCGCGTCACGAGCACGATGCACGCCGCGGTGAAAGTGCACCTGGGCGGCACGTCGGCGCAGTGCTTTGGCCAGGGCGTGATCAGCATCCCGCAGGCGTGTCTTGAGGCCTCTGGGAATGGGAATGGCGGCGAGAAGAGCGACTTTGAGGTGGAACTCTCGGTCGGCGGCAAGTGCACGGGCACGCTCTGCGGCTCCATCCGCGTCACGCTCGCGCAGCACGAATGACAAGGGTGCAAACAAGGTTAGGCAACGTATTTAAACAGAGAGAGAGAGAGAGAGAGAGAGAGAGAGAGAGAGAGAGAGAGAGAGAGAGA
>JAASGK010000921.1:0-14378 GCA_023334195.1 Globisporangium emineosum
CTCCAACTCCAACTCCAACAACTCCATCGCCACGCACACCTCGACCCCCAACTCCATCTCCAACTCCAATTCCAACTTGGAGTACACCTCGGCCTACCTCAAGGCGCCCCGGAAATGACCGTCGCTTCCGCTCTCGTGTCTAATCTTGTCGACCAGCTCGGTAGTTCCTGGTCCCAAGTATTCATCCATTCCTGAATCTGTAGATGCACTGTATCTTTCAGCTCCTGCCTTCTGCATCCAAGTAGGATCACACCGGCAGCTTTCTATCTCGGTTAACAATTGCATAATGAACGAATCTTAGTATTTCTTTTTCACAATTCGCATCTTTTGCGATGATTAGGTGTGATTCTCTGAAGTCCTGGGGTCTCTGTTGTCGCTTCCAGTCTTAGGATTGCGCACCCGTGATCTGCTTGGACACGTTGCCAGCGCCAGCAATCACGAACGACCTCAGCCAGTTGACGACTCGCCACCGCGCCATCGTCGATGCCAGTAGGGTGCTAGGCGAAGCGCCTGCTGCCTTCCAAGAAGACTTCAAAGTTTTCGTGCGTCGCGGTCCCGGGAACGAGAGCTTCAGCATCAAATAGAGCGCAAACCATTTCCAGACCTGACTCGCCACGTTGAAGAGCACTGAGGGCGTGTGCTCGATGGTTCGGAACCACGCGATGGTCCCGGCGTTGCCACTGAAGCGACGGGCTGTGTTTGGTGCACGTACGAGTGCTAACGAGGTATTGGACGAGGCCTTGTCCAATTGACGCAGACTGTGCCTCTGGGTCCACTGCAAGCCGTCCTCGTAGCCCAAGTCGAAGAGCCACGCGATATCGTCTTTCGAAGGCGGCAGCATAGACCACAACTGCGGGATGTATCGTGACGGTTTGATGTTGGCATTGGAGGAAAAGCTGGCGTTCACCTGGATTGTGTTGCCGCTATTGAGCATAAGCTGCTGCTCCTGATTGCCGAAGACGCTGCCGTCAATGACCCACTCTTTGCTTAATCGGGATGGCGTCGCACTGCTTGACGCGAGCAATACCTGCTCTAAGTGGCCCTCTGACTCAAATTCAGTTACGCGACGGGTCGTCATAGCGGAAAGCGATGAGCATACGACTGAGAGTCTGCCTGGGGTTTTGTTGAGCTTCTCGAACTTGTGCAGGTTCGCATGGCGCTTCACGCTCTCGAACAGCGACGCCCCCATGCAGAATCGCCCGAGCAGACTTGGGTTGTGGGTCTCCGATGCGTCTTCGTATTGCGAGAGAGCGGAGTCTCGGATCGCGCGGAAGACGTCTCTATCGCCAAGCACGAGAGCAGCGCTGATGAGCGCGCCGCTGGATGCGCCGATGAAGCTCGCGTTCTGGTCGAGCCCATACTCCTTGAGCGCCTGCGCGACGCCGACGAGCCACATGCTGCGCCATCCGCTGCTACTTTCTCCAGCGAACGAGAAGGTGTGTTGCTGCATGGCTGAGAGCTGAGACTGCTGCTGGTGGTCGTTGTCGGCGACGTGCTGGGAACGTGGCATCTTGCAAAGTGATGGAGAGCATGGCGAGGTCAAGCGATCCAAATGGGACGCAGGATGGGGGCGAGCGGAGTGGACCTGTGGCTCTTCGCTTGTTCGTGCGCGCGCTTGTTCGTGCGCGCGCGCTCGTTCGCGTCATCAGCAGACCAGGCACACGGGGGACGGCTGGATCAGGGACGCGCGCAGTCATCATCTCAACCAGGAGGTTCTGCGCCCGGTACTTGCAGCCCTCTCTTTCGTGTCTTGTCGCACATTGCGTTGTTGTTGTTGCGATCAAAAGGAACAGTTAGCCACTTCAAGTGGTCAGGTGCAGAGCGATCATGTGTTTACATACCCCTGTTTTTGATACATAAACCTGTTTACATGAAGTATCTGCCAATTTAAATGCAGTAACTTACCTTTTAACTTTATGACATGCTAATTATTGGAATAGAATTTATTATAAAAGGTCGTAAATCAGAGAACTTGCGTGGGAGTGTGCAACGAGTGAGCGCATTTCGTGCTCGAAATGAGCGTTGATGCTTTGCAAATGGCACGCAACTCAAGATGCGCGGGCGACTGCTGATGGATGTCTTTATGAGGAGGCCAACAACTTTCAAAGCCACATGCTAATAAACGTGTACTTTCCTCTCTCGGATATTGAGCCGGCTGTAATTTGCCTTTCCTTACACTAGCAACTCATTCAACTGTGGGGTAGTTGGGGCCACAAGTTTGCGAACCATACCAGCGATGTTAAATAATAACCTTTTTTGCCTTTCCTTAATAAACGTGTACTTTCATTTATTCGGCCTTTGGCTCCAAAATGAGCGAAGCGGAAGTCGTCTCATTTGGAACATCAACAAATGATCGTACTTAAATGGATACATGCAATACGACTGTTCGGTGTGGGTCACATCTATCGACCAATTCTGGAGCCGGTTGGGTTGTATTTTGACCAATCACAGAGTGGGGAAAGAGTTCAGAATACGTGCAACAGCTCTCGACCCTCTATAGTATGTCAATAATATTTAAGAGGTTATGATGCTTCTCAAATGGTGTTTAAAAAGAAAACCTTAAATAAACAGGTTTATAAATACTTACTTTGCATTATTACTCCCTCACTTTAGTGCCCATTACCAGCCAGGAATGGAAAGGTCATGCAGATCGCCATCATCATCATCATGCAACCGGACCTCTTGACTCTTGATTGACGTCTTCTCTGTGGGTGAGAACGCGCCGCCGCGTCCGTATCTATCAATCAAATCTATTGACCACCAGCGTCTCCACCTTCAGCTCCATTTCTATATATATATAGACAGCAGGCAGCGGTTTCCTGTCTGCATAAGCGATGTTCGCGTGGAGGAACCGCCGCAAGCTCAAGAGCAACGACGCAGCAGAGCAGCAGCCCAAAGACGCCACGGCCACGCAGCAGCAGCGCTCTGCGCAGCCGACAAAAGCTGTACCAAAAGTAGCAGGAGCAGCGAAGGACGAGCACCGACGGCGGTGCCACTCGTTCCAGAGCCGCAGCCGCACGCTCAGCAGCAGCAGTAGCGTTGGCACCGGCAGCCCCCGCTCACGAACAGCTACGGCGACAGACGTGTGGAGCAGCGACGACGCAGACATCGGTATCACCAACCTCACCGTCTCCGCCGCCACGGACCGCCAGTGCGCCGTGCTGCTCTACGAGATCTCGCTGCGCTTCCCGGGACTCGGGCGGCTCTGGATCGTGCACCGCGCGTACACCGAGTTCATCGCGTTGCACACTGCAATCGAGGGCGCGTTCCGCACACAGCTGCAGGCGCGCAAGATCCGCCTGCCGCGCGCTGCAAAGCTCTCGTGGGAGTCGTTCCGCGCGTCCGTGAGCGTGGACGACGCGGCCGCGAAGAATCTGCTCGCCAAGCTCAACGCGTACCTGCACAAGCTGCTGGAGATTGAGGTGGTCCACACCAGCGACGTCTTCCGTGCGTTCCTCACCCCGCGCGTAGACTCGCTCGACGTCGAGTGCCAGGGGAAGCTCGCGATGCGCTCACAGCCGCTGCTGCCGGAGCTCATGAAGCGCAAGATGACGCAGCTCATGGAGACGAACAGTAGCCCTCGCCACCGTGCGCTCAGTAGGTCGGTGCAGTCGCGCTGCGCCCAGCGTATCCACTTTGGCAACGCGATCAACTTTGCGGCGCTCGGCGGGCTCCCAGTGGGGCTCACGCGGCGCAGCGCGCTGTCGGGCTCGCAGAAAGCTGTGGCGGTCGCGGCGGGCGTCGCCGGCGTCGCGCTCACGGGCCCGCTCTCGGCCGTGTTTGCGCTCGGGGCGCTCGGCGGCGGCATGGGCAAGTACCAGATGAACAAGGCGTCGTATTTGAGCGTGAGCAAGCCGCGCGCCGTGACCGCGCACACGATGAACCGTCTGTGGTCTGCGTCGTCCGCATCGTCTCAATCTATCAACACAGTAAAAGAGCCAAGCAGCGAGCTCACGACCACAGACGGGTCGTTCTTGGTGGAGAACGCCGAGATGTTCTCGGGCCCGCGGCGCGCCGTCAAGTTTGGCGACCTCATCCATCTCTACTGCCAGAGCGTGCGCAAGAGCGTGCGCATCGCGCAGCCGCCGGACTCGAAGCGCGGCCATTTCATGGTCACGACCGCCGAGAGCCACGCTGCGACGCTGCGGCTTGTGTCGCCCTACGGCTACGCCGGCAGCATTGCGTGCGGCAGCCAGGTGTACATCCAGGTGGTGGACGGCAGCTGGGCGGGCGAGTACATGGGCGTCCACGGCGAGTTCATCTCGAGCGGCACGTCGCCCACAGTGTTCCAGATCTGCTCCCAGGACCACACCTGTGAGGCCAACGGTAGCAGTGATATTCATAGTAGCAGTAGTGATAGTATTGGCGCTGAGCTCGAGCCCGAGTCTGCTGATCCACCATCGTCAGCATTAGCAGCAGCAGACTCGTCGTCGTCTGCAGCCCAGCCGTTCAAGCTGCGCGTGATGGCGTACAACGTGTGGCTGCTGCCGGGCATCCTGTCGTCGTTCAACGGCAAGCTGGCGCCGTTCGCCAACCGCCGAGCACGTGCGATCCCGGCCTGCGTTGGCGCACTGGACGTCGACGTGGTGGTGTTCTGCGAGGCGTTCTGCTCGTCCGCGCGTGAGATCCTGGTTGCCGGCATGAAGGAACACGGCTTTCTCTACGAGACCAAGGTGGTGGGCGAGGGCGCGTCCATGTCGTCTAAGAAAGCGATCGACGGCGGCTGCTTCGCCATGAGCAAGTACCCGATCGACCACTTCCAGGAGATGACGTTCGGCAGCGTCGCGTCCGGGGACGACCGCGTGGCGGACAAGGGCGTCGTGTATTTCCAGATCAGCGTGCGCAACTCAGAGACTGTGCACGTGTTCGGCACGCACCTGCAGGCCTGGGAGACGCCCGCGGCGGTCGCGACCCGCAAGCAGCAGCTCCATTTGCTGCGCGAGTACATTGACTCACTGCAGATCCCCGAGAGGGACGTGGTGCTGGTGGTCGGCGACCTGAATGTGAACAAGTGCGGCGGCAGCGACGACACGGAGTACGAGGCGATGCTCAAGTCGCTCAACGCGGTGGAGCCGGAGCTCGCGCCGCACTCGTCCGCGTTCAGCTTTGACCCGCTCACGAACGAGCTGGCGGTGGACGGACCGAGTTCCAGTGGGGAGACGGAGCGCCTGGACTACGTGCTGGTCGTGGACCAGTTCCGGGCGCCCGTGCGGTCATCGACCGAGGTCGTGCAGCTCAAGGCCACGAGCACGTGGCAGGTCCCAAGCGGCGGCGACGAGCCGGACGAGAAGCTCGTGGACCTCTCGGACCACTACCCGGTGGTGGGCGAGTTCCACTTTTGAGGTTGTTGGGGTTGCGTGAGCGTCGAGTGCTTGCTTAGACAAATGAGAAAGTCGTCATCAATAATAATTTAGAAATTAACTCTGTTTAATAATGTAGAAGCAGTTGTTGGGCTCTTCTTGAAAAATGCTCATTATTTGCTCTAGTATTACTCACTCTACTCTATTGGCATTGGATGTTTTCGTTCATTCTCAACCAGTCATCCTTGGTGGTTGGTCCAGAGACAGTTGAAGTCGTCGCGATGCCAGAGCGACCGCAGCCGTGGGAATCTCTCGAGGTCCTGGAGCTCCACGCAATGCACTTTCTCGGGGATCCACAGTTCTTCCAGCTGCAGCAGCTTCCGACCAAGCTCCAAGACGTCTTCAATCGGAGTGGACGCGACGTTGAGACTCGCCAGTTGGCTCAGAGTCGCGAGCAGCGACAGACTCGCCACTTTGGTGCCGTGGAGGTTCAGTTTCCTGAGCGCCGTCAGGTTTTCCAGCACCTCAGCGTCTCGGAAGTCCACGCGGCCGTCCAGATTCAGCACCTCGAGTCGCGTCAGCGCTGTGAGGAACGAGAACTTCTTGTCGTGCTTGAATTTACGGGCCAACTGGCGCTTGAAGCGGCTTTTCAGCGACAGGTCGAGCTTCCGCAGGTGCACGAGCGAGCCCACTGGCGACAGGTCCTCGAAGAGCACGTCGACCAACTCAAGGGTTTCCAGGTTCTCAAAGCTCTCGAGCGGCTGCAGGTCCATGATGTCGTGTCCGGTTGGCAGCGTGAGCTTGAGCGTCTTGAGGTTCGTGGCCCTCGGGTCCAGCGCCAGTTTGCGCAGGTCCTCGGACGACCAGCTGTGCAGTTGAAGCTCTCGGAGGGTGGCGAACGCTGGGTAGAGCGCGTTGTAGTCCACCAGCGCCGGGGTTTCGAGCGTCTCCAGCTTGGGGAAGTGTAACAGCAGCGAGCCGTCGATCGGCTGCGCGTACACGAGGTGCTCTTCCTCGTGGAAGTCGGCGCTCACCTGGTAGATCTGCAAGTTGCGGAGGTTCTGCAGTTTTCTCGCCCACTGCGCCATCTCTAGTCGCCGCTGCTCGAAGAACGCAGACAGGGTGAGTCTGCTGTCGTCGATCAGCAGAGTCTCCAACTGAGAGACTGCCGCCAAGGGACGCAGATCGTCCACGTGGGTACGCCGAACGTCAAGGTAGACAAGTCCTGGGGTCGTGACGAGAAAGTGGAGATCGCTGAGCATCGTGTCATGCAAGTGGCAGGCGCTCAGGTTCGGCGCATTGAGCACCAACTCCAGAGGACCGAGCGAGCCGCTGTTGCACAACTTGAGCGTTTTCAGAGCCGTGAGCGAGCGCAGCGGCGTGACGTCCTGCACCCAATTGCGACTCAGATTCAGGTACTCGAGGCTTGTCAGGTGCTTCAACGGCGTGAAGTCTTGCACGCGCGTGTCCGAGATGTCCAGCCAGCGCAGCGTTCCCGATATAGACTCTAAGAACGAAAGATCGACGACGCGCGTCTGTCTGATGTTGAGCATTTCGAGGTTGCGGAGCTCACTCAGCGCGTCCACGTCGTCGACGTTCGTTTGCGACAGGTCGAGCGATTGCAGACTCGTCATTGTCTCGATCGCGTCAAAGCAATGCACGTGCTTGATCGCAGACAAGTCCAGCACTTTGAGGTTGGTCAACACGCTCACGTAGCCCACGTCCATGACGGTGATCTGCTTCACCTTGGTCTTTGACGACGACCACGACGATGGCGCGGCTACTGCGTCGTTCCAGAAGCTCACTTTCCGCAGGTTCGGGGCAAACTGCAGCATGCCCAGCAAGCGCTTGGCCATCGACAGTGGCACGAGCACCTTCTGGATGAACGACGCCATCTGCGGGTCCAGCTTGCGCAGGAACGTGCCGGCGTAGTACGCTCTCCAGGCCTCGTTTTCATCGATGCCGTTGCTAGAGCCATTGCTGCTGGTCTTACGGGACCGGCTACTGCTCTTGGACTTGCTGGGTCGGCTGCTGGGGTCGACCTGGACGACCAACTGCAGTGGCGGCAACCGCAGCACGCTCTGCGCGAACACGAGCTGGCGCAGCTCCGAGCGCGTGGTGGAGAGATTGACGGCCGAGAGCGCCTTGCGGTCGCGGAACTCGAGCCACGCGAGCACCTGGCGCAGCAGGTCCGCCTTCCCGTCCAGCAACATGAGCGGCATGGCGATCGTGGTGAAATTCTCTCTCTCGATCGGAACGGATCGCAAGGAGCGTGCGTGAGCTTGAGTGGTGATGTTCTTCAGACGATGGCTCCGAGATCAAGAAACGATTGGATTGGGGCTGGTTGTGCCCGTTCACAGGCACGAATACTATCCTTTTATTGGCTAAAATAAACTAATTTATCATAAATAGAGGTATACTATTGGTCGAAAACCCTGACGAGTACGTAAACCATGCTGTGATGACGTAGCTGCTCTTATATGAAGAAGCAGACAGCTCTTATAGCGTGAGGGTATTAACATGCTCTTATACATCGACAAGAGCGCTCTTATATCGTGATGTGCCACTACAACGGATTTGGAGCCTCTCCGCATCCCAGGCACCATTGGATTTTCTGACCGTGCTTAGGAGCACATCTTTCCTAGACGTGCGCATCAACACACCCACGACAGTACTAAGCTCCGTGGTTGGAGCCTGATGTCGTCGCCTGCTGCCGTTTCAGGAAACTGCTGCTGGTCGTTGCTGTCGCTTCCCAGGAAGTAGGTTGGGAGGTAGGTGCTCACCTGATCACCGACAAGAGGTTTGGCGTCGTCTCTATGGCTCGTTGAGTGGCTTGTAACCACCACGACGATTTCCCATCCGACTGCCATTACAAGCATATCATAAATGCACAATTCCAATAGAGCGAGTGGCCAAAAGAAAGCTGAAAGAACCTGCAATCCCCATGCGATGGCGTCGACAGCCCCTCAACAGGATCCACATGGCTAATTATACGCTGCTCCTACGCAAGACACCTGGCTTTGATGTGCGACTGAGAGGGGACCCAAAGCGTCAGGAAGGTTGCTGGAAGCTCGGGGGCGTTTCTAGACGTTGCAAGTGCTCTCTCTCTCTTCGGGCTACCGCTTTTCTTGCAGCAGAACAGCGAGATCGATCCCCTGCGAGCGGATCAGTAACTCGGTCACTCACTCATCATTTCGCTTGCTTCACCTCAAGTGACCTACGAGAGCTACGCGCCCTCGATCCAACTACAACTCCACTTTCCGTCTTCGACTTCGAAAGTATGGTCAAGCTCTCCCCGCTCTTCTTCCTTGCCCTCTCGGTGCACCTCTCTGGCGCGCGTGCAGCTTCGTACGGCGGTAGCAGCACTAGTGGGTCACAGGAAAGCGCGTTCGAGTCCGGCTGCCCGAAGAACTGGTCCGCTGTGAGCGTCGCTGGCATGGGTGTGTACTGCACGAAAGGACCTGTCTGCTCGGGCGAGACGTCGGGCAACTGCCCAGCTGAAGGCAAGTGTGTCATTCTCTCCACGGCCTCTCGTGTCTACGGCTGTGTAGCGAAGGACGTCGGAAAGGCAACTCCAACTCCAGCCGTCGTAAAATGCAACGTAACCCCAGATACCCCACCGGCGCAAACACCTACGCCCTCGAGAACTCCGGAGATATCAGGAAAGACTGAAGCTGACGCTTTATCGCCAGCTCCAATGACGTTTTCACCTACTACTGCTATTCCGCTATCACCATCCCCGACAAGCCAAGAAGATTCCATAGCAGCCCCGACTTCACCTACAGCATCAGGGTCCAATGAAGCAGCACTAACTACCCCAGCACCAACCACCGCGACTCTGGGCTCTACACCAACTCCTACCACTCCAGCGCCAATTACAGGGTACACCCCAACCCCCACCCCGTGCAAGACCAAGCCCACCCCAGGTCCTTCACCCGCACGAAGCCCAGCTCCAACTACACTCTCTCCCACCTCAGCCATTGCTCCTACTCCAGCTCAAAGCAGCACATCAACTCCGGTGCCAACTCCAGCTCCACTACTTGCTGGAGAAGAGTACTACTACGGCAATCCCAGCGCCACGGCGGGGTCGATTGGCCAAAGCAACACTAGGGACTTGGTCAACACTGGAGGAAGCGACAACATGGACCTCACCCTTGGAAACGACCGCAACCACTACATGCGCCGCGTGTAAGCAAGCAGCCGTCGAAGGGCGAGTCTTCAGCCAACCCGCCAGCCTTGTATTTCTTTCACGTCTTCCTCTACACGATTCGTATTTCTGCATATTTCGTTCCACGAGTAGTTTAGCGTCGGTGATCGGAGCCTTCTAATTGCATATCATTAATACATTCCACGCATTTCAAAGTCAACCCACGGCAGCCATCGCCAGCGAAGATGCGTGGCCATTCAAGAGTAGCCAACAGCGTACTTCCCAGAGACGCACAGAATCTACAGTGGAACTCACCGAAGAGCTCAGGCTGGGGAAACACGTTTATAATCACTCGCAGTCAATTTGACGAAGCGGAAATATACAATATGGAAACTTGTTGGTTGATCATCCGACACGAATTGACGAATTTCGATCTGAAGGTTCAATATTCGTCAGACAAGACCAACTTTAAATGAGCACAACGCAGATATATACCCATGATCAGATCTCCACTTCTCGTCTCTCAAAGCACGCTGCCAACAATCAGTCAGTCACGGCCGAGCGAATGCTTGCATGTGTGACGCAGCGCGCGTGGTTTACGAGATCGTGGCGAACAAGGAGCTCCCGGTGTTTGACCCGTTGGTCAAAGTCAAGCAGATTGTCTTCAACGAGCGCCAGCAGAGGTCAGCAGGTGGTTCGCTCTCGTGTCACCGATTTTCCAGTACCCAGCGGGGATCGTGGCGCTGCTCTCATTCCGATATGAGTACCTCAAGCTGATCGCCCACACGTTCGAGTTCTGGTTCTTCACGGCAGTCAACACAATCTGGCTCACGTGCGTACTGGCGATTTTCCAGGACGTGCACATCTTCTTTCTTCCAGTCTGCTGGTTCGAGTACCAAACTGCAGCGGTGATGGACGCGTTCTTCAGTGATTTCTGGGACGTGATCACCTCGAGCGGCGCATCGTCCACGATGGTTCTCGCGTGGATCGTGGGGGTTACGCTGAGCCTGATCAGCGATCTTCATGACGTACGTGGCCATCCTGTCGACAACAAACTACGCGATCAATGTCTCGGACGTCATGTCGAACGCGATGGGGACGATCTTCATCTTGTTGATTCGGCTCATCTACCGAAGGAGGACGCTCGTGGATCGCTCCTGGGGCTCAGGTTCGCAGACTCTGCAGTCTATGGGTACCGCTGTAGAGTGAGGGTGCAGAGTCGAACTCCAGAGGTTTCACGAGGTCTACGCTCCTGTTTCCAGCGACCACACTGCCAGCAGCAGCAGCACAGGTAGCAGCAGCACCGCGTCGAACAATAGCATCACCACCTCCAAATGGTGCGAGACGAAGGCCGTACCCAAGTTACTCCTCTCCATGCGGTTCGTGAAAGTGCCAGTGGACTTTGATTCATCAAACGTGGTACCCCCTGGCCTGGACCCCTGGGTGCAGCCGATGACCTTGATTCACACGATGACCCTGTACGTCATCGGTCTAGTCTGTCCGATCCTCACGATGCGCAATACTTATCCTCGCACCCCGGAGCAGCACTTCATCGCAACAGCACTGGCAATCGCCACAGTACTATTGACGATCCTCTACTGCGGCCAGTTCTTCTGCGTGTACCAGCGCCAACTGGGTCATGACGCTCGACGCGCTCACGCCGGCGGACTTGCGTTCAACTTGTACTTTGCCGTGCCCATGCTGATTCTGATTCTGCGCCAAGTGCTTCAGATCCTACTGATCGTGGACATACTCGTCTGGAACGAATTAGGCATGGAGGATCGGCTTCTCTTTCACGGGTCGATCGCGGGCAACGACGTCCAGGTGTTCCTCATGTCGTTCGTGGCGAGCCGAGTGCTTACGAACATGGTCTGGTGCGTGCGGCTCGTGTGGCGAATCCGGCACCGCAACTCGCCGGACGAGCTGATCATGCTCCAGGGCAATGTCGAGTACGACTGCACTCCCCACCATCGCAGAAGCAGTCTAAGTCGCGGGAGTACCGTGAGCTCGGCCGTCATGGGGATGCGGAATTTCGCGGCGACTGTGGCTCGCAAGACGTCGAGAATTGTGCCAAACACTGGGCGACCCTAGCGACACATGTAGCTGAGTATTAGCTGGAGTTTTGCCTCGCGACTGGGATATCTGCGACGCACGCAAAAACTACTTGAGCCTTGGGGGTTTCGAAAAAAGAAGGAATCACCTGCCAACCACAGAGGATGAGGATCGGATTCCCGTTTCCCAAATCCATAGCACTGCCCTGCCAGAAAGAGATCAAAGCAGGCTTTGCGCAGTGATCAGGGTGGAGCACCAGCGTCAAAGCAGTGCGATTCACAAACAAATTGCACCCATCCAATGAACAGAAATGCACACAACACACACCACTCACAATGTGCAATTCCCCTTTGGGTCTTGTTCGTCGCTGGTCTTGAGGTTTAAATCTTGATTTTGACGCAAAACAGTACTCGTCGTCGCGACCATTTTTTTAATCTGCAGCCTTGGCTCTTGATTTAGACGTCGACCCCTCGCGAAAGCCACCCACGTTAACACCACACACCGGTGTTGTGACACACACCGCAGTAGCTAGGTCACCTGCCACGCTCTGAGCTCAGTCGCTGGCTTGGCTGGAGGCTGTCGTCGCCACCATATAAATAACACCTCGCACGCTCGCTGCTTGTCCATCACATCGCCTGCGCCTCAGTGGTGCTTTGGAGCGCGGTCGCGCCGTGCCCGTAGAGCCAGCGGCGCGGACGCACGATGATGACCGATCCTCGTCTGGGCCGCGGCATCCGCGTGATGCCCGCGCGGAACTCGCTCAGGAAGTCGCGGGCGACCCGCTGCGCGCGGCAGTGCAACAAGAGCCCTAGCACGACGAACACGACGAGCAGCACCATGGCCGGCTGGCCATTGTTCGCGTGGCGCAGGTCGCGCACGAAGAGCGACACGAAGACCCAGGCGAGGAACACCATCATGACGTAGTTGCACGCGATGAAGAGGATCACCCACGCAAGGTTGTGGCGCGAGCCCTGCTGCGTCATGCGGCACGAGCCGTAGCCGACGAGGCCCGTGACGAGCCCGAACGCCGACATGAGGTACGACGGCCACGCGAAGAACGTCATGATGTAGAGCAGGAAGATGAAGAACGCTGACCAGCGGTACTGCTCCACCGCGTCCATCTGCGCGCGCGAGAGCACGACGATCACGTCTTCCTCATTCGGCTGCTCGCCCTCTGTCTGCTGTGGAGTCTCTCCATCCGCTGCCACCGCCTGCTGCTGATCCATGCGCGCGAGCACGAATCGCGCACCGCCATTGTGTGCGCCGCCGCCGCCGCTGAAACCCATGAGCCCGCGCGGGACGCGCTCTGTGCCCACCGGTCGCAGGAGGGTGATCGGCGGCAGACTCGACTGGCGCGGCCCCAGCGGCGGCGGCTGTTGCGTGTGACGATCGTCGTCAGCATCTGCGGCCGCGAGGTACACGTCCGCGTCGTCCATTCCGCCAGGAGAGGCGTGTGGCGAGCGCGCGTGGCTCGGGTCGTCGTCCACAACCAGCGCCTTGAACGCCATGGTCCGTCCTCCTGGTGTGCTGTTGTGGTGATTCGTTGAGCTCTTGAGCTTCTTCGTTCATGCCAGCAGAACTGAGAGGGAAATGCCGAGGATGTCGCATTTTGAAGTCGCTAGTTAAACGCTGTTTATATATACCTTCTTAAACCAGGTAACCTGTATCATATGCTTCAGGTTGGCTTTTGTAGTAAACACAATCGTATTTAGCCTCAATCGATAAATTTAGCAGATTCAGGAGGGCGAAGCAAGACAATCGGACAGCGCTTTGAAAGCCAGATCAATTGAATTTCGACCAATTATACATTTGACATACTATTATTGACCAATCATGCATTTTTAATCTAAAGCTGTGACATGCCACAAAAGTGTATCACACCAAACAGCGTGTTTATTTGCTCTTTAAATTTGTGCTATGTACCGAAAGTATCAATACAATCCGGATATTTTCATAAAACCTTCATATATTTCCGGCATAAATACAAACATAATTACCTTCAAAATCAAAAATACGACAGGTTTTTAATTACAAAAACCAAGCCAACTTCTTGTTAGAAACCTGCCTGCTTTCTGGTGAAAATATAGCAATTTGTCCTACTTTGGTGTCCACGAAAAGTGCAAAATGCCATTAATATTGACCCATATTAACTCCCTGTCTCTGTGTCAAACAGATTTTCGAAGGTGGCCGCCAACCCAAAAAATCCGCTTCAACTCCCCATTGCACCTAACTTTGGCATGTGAAAGCGTTTTATCTAAAATGAATTAAATTGGCAAATACTTATGTGCTTGTTATCAAATTACATGCACATATTTGAATTATCAAATACTCCGTATAATATACGCAGTATACACTATTGTGCCTTTCATTGTTTTTGCCGGAGATTATTCAAGGTGTCACAGCTAATAAAAAGAGATAATTGGAGCTAAAACGAAGTTAACTCGAGGTAGTCAGAGGGTTTGTTCAAAAATTTGTCATTCAAGCACACTTCACCATGACCTCAGATAGTTATCAATCTTTCTTATTTTACCGACAGAAAATTTCTTTGGGGTTTTTGAACCCGCCAAAGCGAGGTTTCTGTGCGTGATGTGGGGTGACTGACCAAACAATAAGAGAGCTAAATATAAACATGACGCAGTGAGCTAAATTGAGATTAAACAAGGGTGACGAACACTAATGCTGCCTTTATTTAACCTTTATTAGAGGTGTTCCTTTACAGTTAATATAAGGTGGAAATAGATACAGTGCACGTCAAAAAGTTAAGGACAGCAAAACAAAATTAAATTATGTGGATTTTTTTTCGAGTTTTGTGTTTGCGGACGAGCTTTTTTAGTATGTTAGAGAACGTCATTAGAACACTCTCGTGGTGAAATCGCAGC
>JAASGK010000922.1:0-14350 GCA_023334195.1 Globisporangium emineosum
GAAACCAATCATGGTAATCATCTTGACGAACTCGTCCTTGATTTCGTTGAAACGGGTCTCCGACCAGTCGCACGAGTCCATCTTGTTCACGCCGACGATGATCTGCTCAATGCCGAGCAAGAAAAGGAGACGCGCGTGCTGGCGGGTCTGGCCTTCGTCCACACCGAGCTTTGGGTCGGCCTTGGCAATGGCGGCTTCGAAACCACCCTTCTCGGCTGGCACCAAGATGAGCGCGGCGTCGGCAGAGCCCGAACCCGTGATCATGTTCTTGATGTAGTCCTTGTGGCCTGGCGCGTCCACGATCGTGTAGTGGTAGTTTGGCGTGTAGAACTCCTTGGTGTTGCACTGGATGGTCACACCACGTTCGCGTTCCTCCTTGCACGTGTCCATGTAGTACGCAAACGCGAACGACGACTTGCCCTTGGAGTCGGCCTCAGCCTGCAGCTTCGCCATCTCACGCTCGCCAATGCCGCCCAACTTGAAGATCAAGTGGCCGGTCGTGGTCGACTTTCCGGCATCGACGTGTCCGCACACGACGAGCGACAGGTGTTCCTTCTTAGCAGCTTCAGCCATTGTGATCGAGTCTTCTCAAATTCGAAAATGAGCTTCCTCAGCGCACGCACAAAGCAGCCACCACACACAAGGCGGATCCATTCCATTCACAGGGAGGAGAGGGGCAAGGGAGCATTCTTGACCACCGATTGAAAGGCGGTGTTTATTGGCTGAAAACCTCTTTACTATAAAAACTCCATTGGAGAAAAACATTTTTAAAATATATGATTCGCTGAAAAGCGGGTGGCTGCTGGCGTTGGAGAGAGAGGGCAGCGGCGGGAACCATCCTCTGTCCATCACCCTGGAACCTTCCAGAGAAGCGATTAGGGGAAACCCGGATCGCTCCGACCCTCTCAAAACCGATACGCCGGTCTTTCACAAAATCTTGTCCACACTTTGGCTCCGAATCGCAATTGTAGAATCCAACCCCTTTAAAGCGATCACCAGTCCTGAGCCAAACTCTGTCAAAGAAAATAGTCCGCCGTTTGGCTCGGAATCTCTGTTCAAACAGATTTGATGAGGTCATCATTCAAAGTCCCGCAATCAGACTCAGATTCACGGCTTTTCTCTCCAGATCTGAGTCTGGAAACGCCACTCGATCTCGCTCGATTCATCAACACCTTTCTTCGCGACGAAAGTTCGCGAAAGCCGTCGCGAAGCTGTGGGCCTCTTGTTGCCTTGCAGAGCCCACAGTCGTGATGATGATAATGATGATGACAACCAACACCTTCGCTTCCTCTCACTTTCTCTCAATTCCAGATCGCCCGATCAGATATCAGAAGAAAAAAAAACTCGCGTGGAGAAAAGATCGCAAACGCCACCACTGAAAAATTCTTGTGGCTTCGATGCGCCGACCTCTCACCACCAGAAACACCAGCAACATGCACGATTGATGGACGGTCCATAGTGTCGAGGCCAGAGAACTGAGCCACAAGTTGCTCTCACTTCCAAGACCAAAAATGTACCCAGACTCAGACACCATCACTCACCAAATCCAAAACGGGTTCAAACATACCCAGGTTGCTCGATAAAGTACGAATTGCGCTTTTCACCTGCGCGGGTGAATCGATAATCAATTTACAGAATTCCACCCAACTGCTGTTTGAGGGTGAATTCCCCGTTTTCGATACATTTCCTATTGAGAATTCCTTCTGCTGTACATTTGGGGGAATTCTTGCAGTTGGCTCGGATTCTGTAAACAGATTATCGATTTGTAAGTCAGCGCGCGTGCCATTTTGCTCTTGCCCATTAATCGAAGCGACGCAAATACATGCTGCCTGTTGCTGAATCGTATGTGGTATTTGTGTGTGTGTGTTTCATGCAGGTTAATAAATATGCATCCGCGAAAGGCAATGAAGATGTCGAGGAGATAATTTAACTCTTAAAAGAGTTTGCAGGACGCCGAGAGGTGCTGCACCCACTCGGGGCGCTCGATGTGCGCGAACTTGCGCGTGGTGAGATACTCCCAGAGGATCGCGGCGAAGAAGTGGCCGACGAACATCACGAGCATCTTCCAGCGGTAGTCGAACGGCATGGGCATGAGCTGGAACGTGTCGTCGACGATGCCCGAGGTGTCCAGCATGAACCACAGGTTCACGCCCAGTACCGCGACCAGCAGCGCCGTGAACGACTTGTTGGTGTAGAACGGCAGGCGGAACGGGTCCTTGATGTTGAACGCTGCGGCCACTGAGATGTAGAGCATGTGGCCGAAGAGCCACACCGCCGTGTCTTCGTATGAGTACGCGTTACCTTCAGTGTTGTACGCGAGGTAGATCGCGCAGCTGGCGGGCACAGTGCGGTCGCCGCTCAGGTACGCCATGCCGTCTTGGATCTTGCAGAACCAGCTCGTGGGTTGATCCTTCAGCAACACGAAGTTGCCGGCGAAGAACGCGAGGAAGATCGCGATCTGACCGACGATCGAGCACACGATCGTGGGCGAGAAGAGCGTCCGTGGCGGTCGCACCAGTGAGAGCTCTTTTGACGCGCCGGTGTAGAGCATTGTGATGGAGAGTCCGAGAACAATCGCCATGTCGTCCCAGACGTACTGGTTGTTGGAGAGCACGAGGTCGAAGTGAGCGAGCGTCGTCGCCATCGCGAGCTGGATCAAAGGGTACAGCACCATGAACTTGAACGCGAGGAACGATGTCATGATCGCGCAGCGACCCTCGCGGATGAGTACGGGCACGTCCAGGAGCGACTTGTCTTTGCTCGTGAACGGCGCGACGATCGACGCCTCGACACCACTGAGCAGCGCGAGACCGACGTGTGCGGCTTTCAACGCGCCGCAGTCGTTCGTGCCATCGCCGCACATGCCGACAATCTGACCCATGTCCATGAGCTGCTCGACGATCCAGGTTTTCTGCTGCGGGCGGATGCGCGCAAAGATGAGCGTGTTGCGCAGCAAGTGCTGCATCGACTCGTCTTCGCACTCGCTGCGCAGTTTCTCGAGTGCGGACCCCGTGATCGCGATGTCGTAAGTGTTCAAGAGTCGACTGATGCTGGATCCGGTAAAGTGCTGCCACTCTGCTGAGCCGTTTTCTGCTTTCGCTGGATCCGCATCGAAGAGCTGCACGTCGCCGGTTTTCTCGTTCAGGTCGACGACTGCAATCTGCATCTTCATCTTCATCTCAAGCTCCGAGCCCACGTGAAGAGCGGTGTACGGATTATCGCCCGTGATCATGCGGATGTCAAGCCCTGCGCCGTAGAGGTCTGCGATCACCGTTTTCGACTCCGGCTTGAGCGCGTTTGTGAACCGCGCGAGGCCGACAAACTCGAGTCCAGACTCTACTTCCTTGCGGTTGTTCAGGTCCAGTTGCTCTCCCTCGACAACCTTCTTGACTCCAAACCCGATACAGTAGTGCCCTGTAGCTGCGTACTTGCGAGTCAATCGGTCGAGGTTTGCAGGACAGGCGAGCGAAATCGCCCCGATCTCCTCTGGCGATCCTTTCACCCAAATGAACTGCTCGTTGGTCTCCATGTTGCGAATGAGGACACTGGAGCGCTGCACGCGGGCATCGAACGGAAAGCGCCTGAGGATCTCGTAAGTGTTGGATTTGGGGTCGACGTTGCAAGTCACGAGGACGGAGTTACTGTCTGCCGACGACCCGAGTCTGCAATGTGTGGCTGCAAACATCACCTTGTCCAGTGCGTAGCCCTGTTCGTCAGCGGAGAGCTCGTGGCACGTCGCCATTCCAAAGCGCAACCTTCCCGCATCGATTATCGGGGTCGCAACAAGGTCCTGAGTGCTTTCGGAGACTATCTCGACGCCAGCGAACGTCAACACTTCTTCGGTCAGCGTGCCGGTCTTGTCAAAGCAGAAGCACGTCAGTTGACCACATGAATTGATGCGGCGGACGTCCATGCACGCGATCCCGCGCAGGCGCAGACGCACGAGTGCAAAGTTGATTCCAGACGAGAGCACAAGCGGTAGCGCAGGTGGCACGGCGATCGTGATCAAATCCAGCGAGTGGATGATGGTGTACCCAAAAGTGTTTCCGATATCCGCAGCATCCACAACGCGCTTGACGAATGCAGCAATGGCGATTGCGACCAACACTGACAAGTACCGGTAGCTGTCCCGTTCAAACTCGAAAGTGAGCTGTCGAGGATAGAGAATGCTTCGGAAAAGCTCGCCTTTGCCCGTCGAGAAGCCCGTGCTGAGCACGACCGCCTTGCATTCCCCGCATTCATCACGGACGCGCGTGATCTTGGATCCGGCGTGAAGAAACGACGCTTTGTGCTGCTTTCGTGCGTTAAAGTCGGTAATCTCCCCCTTTCCGACTGCCGGTGCCTTCGTGACAGGAAGCGCTTCGCCCGTGATGGAGGCTTCGTCCGCCTCGCAGGCACCCGAGAGCAAGAGCATGTCGGCACAGACTGGTTCAGCCGCGAGCACGACGATATCCCCCGGCACGAGGTCCCGCTCGTGGAACTTCTTCTTGCAACTGTCGCGAATGACCTCAACCTCGTGGTCGCTTTGTACCATTTTGCGAAGGCGATTCGTGTTGGAGACTTCGGAGTAGGTCTCCCAAGCGAGCGAGAGCGCGGACAAGCCGATGATCACCGCAGCGTACACTGTGTACTCTTCGACGAACCAGACCGTGGCACTGAAGACCTGGAAGAGGTAGAACGGGTGCATGATCTTTGAGAAGACAAGCTTCCGAATCTGCGGCTTCTCGATGTCGACAACGTTGTTTCCGTAGAGCTCCAACCGCTGCGCTGCTTGCTGAGTCTCGCTCAGCCCCGTCTCGTTGCGGGCGTTGATTGCACTGAGGTCCTCGCAAATGCTCGCCAAATAACGCTCGTACTCGCCCTTGTCCTGGTCGTACGCGTAGCGGTGCTTCTTGAACTCGAACCAGATCCAGTCCTTCTTGGCGTCGCGCTTCTCGATCGCAGTGAAGGTTTCGGCGTTGTCGCCGCCTCGGGTCGAGATCTTTCGGAATCTCTGTTTGAGACTCACTTTTGGCTTTTGAGGGCGGTTCACCTTCACTTCGGCCCAGACCGAGCGGAAGCCATCTTCGTGCACCAGGATAAGCATGTATTGCGCTCGCTCGAACGACGACTGCGGAAGGCGCTGCCTCGCCAGGTGTGTGTAGACCTGCGGGAACCAGATCGAGAGGACCCACAGGAACCCCAGCGAGAGCACCACCAGCACACAATAGAGGAGAAAGTGCGGCCACGAGTCCGCGTAGGGCACGATGCGCACAAACTCGTTCGGCGCGTGCACCAGATCACGTCGGCCAGCATTGGGATTGGCCACGGGCACGACGTGGAACGCCTTGTCGAGGGGCTTCATCGCGGTGACTGCTGCGCCTGGTCTGGGGGACTGACTGACACCTGGAAACCTGAGAGCGCGAGTGTGCCTGAGGTGCAATTCGCAAATGAGTCCAGATGTGAGCGGGCTCAAGGCACGATGTGGAGAAGCTCCAGCTTTGCGGCTGCGATGGAGCTGTTCTTACCGGAGGTGGCTAAGATTGAACGCTTTGGAGCGGAGAAAACGACAGAGTTACGTTGACGAGCTCTCTATTTGCAGCTTTGGTTGGGGGATGTTTTTGGGAGCTCTCAGTCCATCAGGATCGCGCAGACCGATGCGGATCCATTTTCAATGGATGCTGGATTTAGACAAATCTGGACGGGAAGCCATTTATAGCACTTTGGTGTTGGTTTTGGGGTTGGAGATCCACTTTGCGAGCCATCATCCAGACGGCACAAGATTGCCGAAGACTGCCTCCCAAGATTATTTTGGTACTCTAAGAAGCTCCAAAGCATTGAAGAACATCACTGAGGTCCTCCGTTCGCGCTTCTATCTATGAGAGAGACCAGAGATCCTTTCTGATGGACGATTGACAGCGCAATCTCACACATTTGATGAAAGATGTTCCTGGAGATGATGTTTTCTGAACCAGCAGGTCGAAAATCTGAACCGGAAGTTCAGTTGTTTCATGTTGTTATCGATGTTCATTTTTTTCATTTTAATTCGCTCTTTTTTGGAATATTCTCAGAGACTTTCAGAGACGGGGCGAAATTGTGATGGGGATGGGGATTTAGAGCCCCAAACTCAGACCTCTATGAAAAATGCTTTTGTCATGAAAACAGAAACAGTCAAAAACAATTGAGAAATCCTCTATTCCTATTATAAGAAGGTACAGTCATTACGAAGGGCAATAACGACAGGCTCACAATGTGACGGCCAACCATCTGGTGATGAGGCGCGTTCCGTTGAGCGCGCGGACGATCTGCATTTTGTAGGGTACCAAAATTGCGCAAATTAGCTTTTTATATTGGTTTTTGTAAGGGGTTGTCAATCCTCTTTACAATTTTCAGAATTTGGCAGAATCCTTACACTATACTTGGTTTTTGTAGGGGAATGATCAAATAGCATAGATAAGAAGGGTTCCATACAGTAGATAAGAAGGTGCTGCTTCTCTTCTTCCACCAGTCCCCAAGCGTGAACATGAACATGGCGGGCCGCCCGTGCTGCGTCGCCCACGACAGCATGTCAGTCGGTCAGTAGCGCGCTCTCTCTCGGGGGGTACAGTCAAGCGGAAGGCAGGCAGGTCGGTCAGTCGCGTGCGCGCGTGAGTAACAAACACTCGAATAATTCAGCAGCGAAGGCGTATTAAAGCGCAGCAGACAGCACGGCGAGGAGCTCCATACATTCGCGCATTTGCAGATCGTCATTCATTACTAGTCGCCCCGCCGACTATTACCCCTCGCTCCATCATTCATCACATGCTCCTTCTCCAGCGTACAGGCATGATCTGCGCGGCGTCGCTGCTGCTGCTGGTGCTGCAGGCGCCCGCCCCCGTGCGAGCGCTGAGCGACGCGAACGTCTGCACCTTCACGACCGCGAACCTCTACGTACGCGACGCGTCCCAGACCGCGTTCCCGCCAGGCTACCTCTCGTGCGTCGGCGCAGACAGCCAACCGATCGCGCGCTGCGCTTCCTGTAAGTGCCGCGACAAGCAGTCCGGGTCCACGGGCGGCAAGACCGTCGAGTGGGGGCTCTGCGTCGAAGGCACCGAGGCGTGCGTGACGTCGCAGACCCCCGACCGCGAGTACTGCGGGAACGACACCGAGAGCGGCACGAGCTTCCGCCCAGGGACTGTCACCGGCGCCAACGCGGACAACGCGGACGCTAGCTCGGTGTCCAAGAATGCGGACGGCGTGGAGGGGCTCGCGTCCAAGAACGGCATCTCGAACGGCAGCAGCAAGTCGTCGTCCGCGAGCGCGTACGTGGTCGGCGGCTGCGCTGTGGCCGGCGTGGCCGCGATCGCGATGTTCGCCGTCGCGCGCAAGCAGAAGAACGAGGAGCGCGAGCTCGGCACGCCCATGCAGGAGTTGGGGGCTGACCCAGTCTACGACCACAACAACACATCCAAGGCGAACACGCTCTCGGACTCGACGATCTCTTACAAGAACCGCCTCTCGGAGCGCATGTCGGGCGAGTCCGTGCTGGACGACGACTCGTACCGGAGCAACAAGCCGCTGCCACTACCGCCAGCGAACGGCCGCTTCATCAACCAACAGGAGAAACAGCAACAGCAGGGATACGAGTCCCAGACCAACAACCTCTACGGCGCGCCGCCGAGCTACGCGGTGGCCACCAAGCAGCAACAACAACAGTCGACGACCGCCCGCTCAGATGGAGACAGCATGATCCGCGACTCGAGCTTCTTCGGCTCCGAGTTCGACGAGCGCTTCACCATCGAGGACAACTCGGTGCCGCAGCACAGCGGCTTTGAGAGCATCGCGTACGGCAAGGACAACAACGTGAACTCGACCAACAAGCCGGACTTTGAGTCGTCCTTTATGTCTGTGACCTCCGTGACCGCCAGCGGCTTCGACTCGTCCTTCGCGTCCGTGAACGACTTTGAGGCGTCCCACGGCGACCTGAGCGCCACGAACCGCCTGGGCGACTCGATGTACGACAGCCGCAGCACAAGCCTGAGCATCGAGTCGGACGGGCTCACGATGTTCGAGCGCGACACGGCGGCCAGCGAGTTCCTGCGCGCGTCGGCCGACAGCGTCGTGTTCAGCGCCAACTCCAGCTCGCTCTCGTTCTACGAGAGTGATGAGGCCTCGCCGCGCAAGTCGATCGAGTTTTAAGGAGTTCTCCTACCAGAAAGAGAGAGAAGATTGTAATGAAGGTGGTGGTGGCGTATGAGTGAGGCGTTCGAGTTCAGTCGCCCATTGCAAAGTTTTGTGTCGAACAAGTTGCCTTAAAAACAAGAAGAGATCACATCGGTCGCCACGCATTTTCTACTCCTGCCCTTCAATGAAAGACGCATGCTCACATTGTGAAGGCGAAAAGTCAGTTCACGTGCGTGTCGAATTGCAAGTGGGACAGCTCCCATCTCAGCCCACGAGCGGCTCAATGGAGGCGCTCGGACTTCGGCACTTGTGAACATATACAGAAAACTGGTTCTGAATGAGAATGGCCAATGTACGTATGTATCCCCTCAAATGCAGAACCGGCTTATGAAGCCAGCGCCGCTGCCTCGAAACTGAAGAAGAGCTCTTCCGCATAATGAGTTGTTGTGTGTGGACAAATCTCAAATGAGCGCGCACTTGTGAGAGAGAAATGCCTTTGGCGCGACCGTGTGGCCATTCACACTGAGGAGGCGTGTTGAAAGGATCAGATCCTCCTGCAATTCAGGACAGACTCACCACTTCAGGTGTTGACTGGCGACACCGTTAATCTGCGAAGCCTTTCCATGGTGGAGAGTGGCTGGAGTATTATAATCTCCATACAAAAATTACACTATGCATAGATGAACCAAGTTAAGGGAAACTCTGCTCTACGTGGTAAACGCATAGAAGAGCGAGGTTTCGTCGGTGTTCCACACGTCATGAAGCAATCGTTTGTTGTCTTTGGACAGGAAAGCTGAGATCATGTGCGCAACTCTGTTCAGTCCAGCAGAACCGCGTCGAGTGGAGCAGAAGCAACAGCTTCATCGTGGAAGTCCTGAAGTGTGAGGTCTTGGTGCTGCTTAAACTTGTCGAGCCAGCCATTCGAAAGCCTAATCCTCTCGTCTCCTGGGATGTTCATTTTGTCGTAGAACTTCGATGCAACAGTCTTGATCACGTCCTCTGTCAAGCGGCTGGCGTGCTTGTCTTCCATGAGACCGATCCACAACTTTGCGCTTTAATCTCCTCTCACAGTGCAGAACAAGTTTGCACTTCTGCATTCGTTTAAAAATGTGCTCGGAACTGCAAAACAAGTTTGTAGTTTGTTTCATTATTTAAGTTAACGTGCATGCTTCTGTACTCAAACTCAATGTGTTTTTTTGGATACAAAAACCAAATGATTTTAATCTCCCTTTTTAAAGGGAGAGTTCTCTTCTCCCTTAAATAATTTGGTTTTTGTATGGGGACCGGGCAATTTCCGAATGCATACCTGTGATTTTTGACTATGCAAATGCACGAAGCTGGTTTGCGCATAACTTCCACACTTTGTATTAAGAACAAAGCCGGGAGAGCCCAATTCGCAATGCGGGAATGCCATTATGCAAGTAGGGAGTCTCCATGAGGACAGGTCTTACTGTACTCAAATCTGTGTCCTCAGCCACAGTCGTGAGTTTCTTTCTGGAGCTCTTTGTTAGAAGATGCCACACTGAATGATCGCTGAAGCTGATGGGGATGGTGGGATGCGGGAATCGCGCGCATGGAGCGTGTGTGGCTGTGAGGTTGTGAGGGTCCTGCCGCCGATTCGCGTGTGAGTGGGTTCTTTCATCAGCATGATGACCAGCCTTCATCGCTCTCTCTTGATCGCCCCCTCTCGCTACAGTATGAAGTAGGAAGGACGAGAGGCACCCCACGGGCGCGCGCGCTTGGCCCCTCCTCTTGCCTCCCGCCCGCGCTCTCGCTTTCTTCAGCCGAAGGCGCTCGCTGCCACTTGGTCATTCTCGCTTTCGCTCTGCCAGTCGCAGGAGAAAGTCTCCGCCTATCGATCGATCAGTCGGCATCATCCATCCCCATCAGCTGCCAGTCTGTCAGTCGCGCCTGAGCAAGAGAAGAGGGGCTGCTGCGTCGGAGGAAAAAGAACACGCCGCCCGCGTCCACCACCAACAGAAGCGAGGCGACCGATCGATCTCCGCCTCACACACAATCTATTCTTCCTTCGGCCGCCATCTCAAGAAGACCAAGTATGAAGAGCCTGCAGGAGCACCTCGTGGTGCCCGTGGACGACGACGCCGGCCGCCGCTCGCAGCTCGTGTACGCGCCGAGCGAGTACGTCAAGATCGTACCGTATGCGTTCTCGTACGTGCGGCTGGCGCTCTTCTGGGCGCTCGTCCTGGCCACGGGCACCTTACTCGGCATCGTGTCGGTCTGGTTCCCGCAGCTCTTCACGTGGATCGCGCGCGCGCGCCTGCCGTACTCGTCCGTGGGCGAGGCCGACTTTGTGCTCGTGCTCATCCACGACGACGGCTTCCGTTCGCAGTACGTCGAACAGAAAGTGCGCCGCCCGGCGCGCAGCGCGTCTGAAGACCGCGCCAAGCTGCCATGGGTCTGGTTCGAGTTCAAGAAGCACCGCTACGTGTACAACCACGAGAAGGGCGCGTTCGAGCGCTACTTGGCCAGCATCTCGGAGGACCTGAGCAAAATCCAGACGCGCCTCAACTCAGGCCTGGACGCACACACGGTCAGCGCCAAGATGGAGCTCTTCGGCGCCAATCTCGTAGACATCCAGGCGCCCAAGATCCCGATGCTGCTCTTCACCAAGATCGTGCACCCGTTCTACCTCTTCCAGGCGTTCAGCGCCACGGTCTGGTTCCTGCAGCTCTACACGGTCTACGCCGTCGTGATCATCGTCATGTCGGCCGCGTCGCTCACGTGGGAGATCTACTCGGAGGTCTCGAACAGCAACCGCCTGCGCAGCCTCGTGCGCAGTAATCGCGTGGTCGAGGTCATCCGCGCCGAGAAACGCCTCAAGGTGCACGAGACTGAGCTCGTGCCGGGCGACATCGTCGCGGTCGTGCCCGGCCCAATGGTGGCCGACCTGCTCTTGCTCTTGGGGGCGTGTGTGGCGGACGAGGCCTCGCTCACGGGCGAAGCGCTCCCAGTGAACAAGGAACCGGCCTCGGGCGCGGGGGTTCTTACCGAAGTGGACGCGCGCACGCAGTACAAGGCGAGCTTCCTGCACGCCGGCTCGACCATCACGCGCGTGCGCGACACGAGCGGCGACTGCCGCGGCGTGGTGCTCAGCACGGGCTTCTCCACGGGCAAGGGCGAGCTCTTTCGCAGCATCATCTTCCCCAAGCCCATCTCGTTCGAGTTCGAGCGCGACAGCTACCGGTACCTGGCAGTGCTCGCGGCGATCGCGATCGCGGCGTTTGTCAAGCGCGTGGTGGAAGGTGCCAAGGGCGGTTCGACGGTCGGCGAGACGTTCGTGAACTCGCTCGATCTCATCACGATCGCTGTGCCGCCGGCGCTGCCCATCGTGCTCTCGTCGGGCATCGGCTTCGCGCTCAGCCGCCTCAAGACCGGCGGCATCTTCTGCATCGACTCGCACCGCATCAACTCGTGCGGCCAGCTCTCGTCCTTCTGCTTCGACAAGACCGGCACGCTCACGCAGGAGCACCTGAACCTCGTGAGCGTCGAAGTCGTGGACGACGCGCGCCACTCGCTGCAGAACGTCGGGCTGGAGATCCCCGAGACGTTCTGCCTGGCGATGGCGACGTGCCACGGTCTGTCCGAAACTGAGGGCCAGCTACAGGGCTACTCGCTGGACCTGGCGATGTTCGAAGCGTCCAAGTTTGCGTTGGAGTATGTGCACGACAAGGCGAAGGGCGGCAACTACATTGCAATCGCGACGTCCAGCAGTGAGAGCGAGACGCCGGCGCGCAAGTTCGGCATCGTCAAGCGCTTCGCGTTCGACGCCGCGTGCCAGCTCTCGAGCGTCGTGGTGGAGGACCTCGCCACTCTCAAGCGCTTCGTGTTCGTCAAGGGCTCGCCCGAAGCGATCCGCGCGATCTCGACGAACGCGCCGGCGGACCTGCACCACAAGACGCTCTCGTACTCGGCCGAAGGCTACTACTGCATCGGCTTTGGCGTCAAGGAGCTGGACGCGAGCGTGACGCTGGATCTGAACAACCGCCAGGCGGTCGAAAGCGCGATCCTCTTTGAAGGGCTCGCGGTCTTCAAGAACGAGCTCAAGCCCGAGACCAAGGGCATGATCGACGAGCTCTACGTGGCGGAGATCGACATCCGCATGATCACGGGCGACAACGCGCTCACGGCCGTGCACGTCGCTCGCGAGCTGGACATGAAGCTCAAGGACAAGGTCGCGGTCGTGGACGTGGACGAGAAGACCAGGAACACGGTGTTCCTCTCGGTAGACTCGATCAAGGCCATGGACAAGATGGAATGGCTCGAGATCAGCGACGCCAACTTTGCGCAAGTGACGTCCGAGTACTCCATCGCGATCACGGGCACCGCACTCGACAAGTTGCACCGCGAAGTCGGCGACGACACGATGAAGCAGCTGCTGCGCCAGACGCTCATCTTCGCGCGCATCCGCCCGCAGCAGAAGGCCTGGATCGTCGAGCAGCTCATGGAGCTCGGGCTCATCGTTGGCATGTGCGGCGACGGCACGAACGACTGCGGCGCGCTGAAGGCCGCGCATGTCGGACTCGCGCTGTCATCCGCCGAGGCGTCGATCGTCGCGCCGTTCACGAGCAAGGCCAAGTCGATCCTGGACGTGCCCGTGCTCATCCGCGAAGGCCGGTGCGCGCTCACGACGTCGTTCCTGGGCTTCAAGTTCATGGTGCTGTACCCGATCATCCAGCTAGGCATGGCCAGCACGCTGGCGCAGGTGGGGCTCAACTCGGACCTGGACCTGCTGCTCTCGAACAACCAATACCTGTGGGACGACCTGGCGATCGTGCTTGTGCTGGCGATCACGATGCTCTACACGGGCTCGTCCGCCAAGCTCTCGAAGGAGAAGCCGCCGAATACGCTCTTCTCGCTCACGATCGTGGCGTCGATCCTGGGCCAAGTGGCGCTCTTCGTGGGCTTCTTCGCGATCCAGTTCGCCGTGATGACGAACGCCAGCTGGTTTTGCACCGTCAAGGACGGCTACGCGTTCCAGGCCGAGAACGACATGAGCGTGTCGCCCAACTGCGACGTGTACGCGGACTTTGACATTGTCGAGGGCGAGTTCTCGTTCGAAGACACGACCGTGTGGCTCTTTGGCCACCTGCAGTATATCGCCGTGGCCGCGGCGTTCAACATCAAGGACTCGTTCCGCCTGCCGTTCTACTCGAACAAGCTCTACACGGTCGTGTTCGCGACGGTGCTCTTGATCAACGTCTGGTTCCTCATGGACTTCTCCTCGGGCGTCTCGGACACGTTCCAGGTCATGCCGCTGCCGAGCGCGCACCGCTGGAAGATGTTGGCGCTCTTCTGCGGCCACTTTGCCGCCGCAGTGCTCTGGGAAACGGTCGCCACGCGCACGCTCCCAAAGATGCGATAGCAACCTCCATAGTACAACAAAGAGAAGAAGAAGGTGGGTGGGTGTGTCGTTTGTTTTCAGGTCTTTTTTGTGAGTTCCGGTAGCTCGACGCAGAACGAAATTGCGTCGCTCGGATCTCATTCTCATTCAAATACAAACCTTCACATTGGTACCTGATGGTTTGAGTGGTTTTGCGCATGGTGTTGGGTGGGTTTCGCATGAAGAGCAAAGTTTCTTTCTCACACGTCGCATGAATTTCCCACACGTCACATATTTCAGTTGAATGACACGCCACTAAAAACACCTGACCCACATTTATTGTGTCTCGCGTGTGTCTCTGTACTACTCTTGTTGCGCGCAGTCTCCCACCCAGTTCATTCCGCAAACGCCTACAAGCAAGCAAGCAGAAGAAAATCAGGATGTACAGCAAGGAGTACGTCTTCCCGCTGGCGCTCACGCCCGCGTGGCGCGCCGAGATCGGGAGCCTGACGCAGGGCAAGCTCTCGGAGATGCTGGGGGTCGAAGTGGACACGGTCATGGCGGTACGTGCGTAGGAAGATCTGTAGATGGATAGCTGGTGGATAGATGCGGGTGGATGGATATCTCTCCACTGGGCGGGTGGTTTCCCTTTTTCTTTTCTTCGTCTTCTCCTCTTCTCGACTCGCGTCTTCTTCGCCGATCGTCTGTGGCCGTGGACGCAACGCGGCGGAGGTCAACAGGCGGCGTTGTGTCGCGATGTGGGCGTCCGCCCCTCTCCCGTTTGTTGGTGGGGAAACTGCTCTTGATTCTCGTTGTATGGCAGTGGTGTGCGCTTGCTTTTCTTGTTGTATGCGTGTGACTGTGTGA
>JAASGK010000923.1:0-14332 GCA_023334195.1 Globisporangium emineosum
ATGCTGGGAGGCTTCGTTCGCTCGTCACCCTGCGTTGAAGAATCCATGATAAGCGAGTTTCTTGGGGTCGCACTGGTCGCTGTGGCCAATCTTAGGCGAGGAGCAGGTTCACGGACTCTTGCAGGTCCTGCTGATACCGGTCGTCCAACGCGAAGAGCTCTTCATACGACACGTCTGTGAACGGGAACGGCTCGAGTCCTTCCAGCAGCTGGGCCAAATCGATCTCGTCGTCCGAGTTCTCGCTGTCGATCAGCTCTGGCGTAGCGCAGGTCGCGTCCGCGAGCATGCGGGTGTAGCTCTTGCGCGAGTGCGAGCGCACAAGCACATCCGAGGGCGAGCGCGGGGAACCCTGCGAGCCCTTGGTACGGATGATGCAGCCGGACGCGTGCACGTCGACGCGGTGCTCTGGGCGCACGAATTTCTTCTTCTGCTTTCGCAGTCCGCGCTGGCGGCGGTTGATCTTCTGCTGGTACTTCTGCGCGTGGGTCTGCACTTGCTTGATCGAGCGCGTGCCGATGAACGCGGCGATCGAGCGCCACGGACCCTTCGGGTAGAGCTTCATGGCTTCGAGGAACTGCTCGTGCTCCTGCTCGGACCAGAGCCCGCGCGTGAGCGAGCCCGAGTGGATGTCGCCGCACACGGAGCCAGTCGGGGTAGACGGCACCGAGTGGATCGAGGAGCGCACGGAGCCGGTCGGTGTGGACGGCGCCGAGTAGACCGACGAGGTCGGCGTGGTTGGGTAGTACTGCTGATGCTGCATCATATTGGGAGAAGAGCTGGTAGTGGTGAGTGGGGTTGAAGGGGTGGTGGTGGTGGGGTGGCTCACAATCGGCAAATGTGGAAATGAACGATCCATCGGATGCGCGCCCGACGGACAATGTGGCTCTCGTCTTTGGTCCCCCTTTTAACTGCAGAAGGGGATGTTCGCTGACTCGCAGTTGGCTTCAAAACTAGTAATTTCGGCCAGGGCTTTGCCCTCAGCCTTCTGCGATACATACCCAAACTCAGACGATTCGCTCGCTCTGTGTTGTGCGAGCGAGCGGAGCGAGCGTACTGTAGGTAGCCCAACTGAGAAGCCGCGAACAAGGGTTAGGGTGGGTGTTGGGGTTAGGGTTAAATACCTCCCAAACCATATATTTTCCCCCAGAGCACTTGCATGACAAAGTCCACACGATTGGCTCGACTTTCCTAATAGAAAGTCCAGACCCATCCCACCTCTAAAAATGAATTTTCGAGTTCGAGCCAAACTCTATTTGAGCAAAATGTCCACAGGTTTGGCTCGGGTTTCCTAAATTGGTTCAAAAACGCTGCAAAAAAAGGCGGACGATGTGTGTACAGGCGTTGCTGACAAACCCCGACCAGCCAGCTATAAAATACTGTACCTCTCGTCCCACTTTGGCGTTTGACTTGGGGTTTGTATGTGTAGATTAGCAATTAAGCTGTATACTCGCTGTTTGCAGAGCCGGCCAAACGCGAAATGTTGGCAAATTATGAGGCATAATGAAACCTAGAGAGAACCTTTTCGTGAATGTAGCAAAAATCAACCTTGAAGACAACTGAGAGCAGACGAGAGCTCTATCTATGCTCTCTTCGCAACTTACAAACATCTGTCTCTATATTTATGGAGGCTTGTGGGCCGCAAATCGACTTCAAGGAAAAGACGATCGGGTTACTCGAAGGAGCAGGGAGAGGGAGCGAGCGAAAGGTGGCGGCACCGTCACCAGCACACATGGATTGCTTGGGGTACTGTATGTACGCCTATGTTCGCGTTCAAGTTGCTGTATGAGACTTGCGCTGGCACACAATTGAGCCAGAGCATTCTGCTAGATCAGAGATTATCAGCGAAGTTATCACGAAATATCTCTCCGTTGATTTGTGCACACATTTGGCTGTGCGCGAATCCTTGAATCTAACGAAAAATGGGCTCGCATCCAAAATCCCATAGTAAATGTCGAAAAACGTCAATCTATTTGTAAAGTAAACAAAACGGACCGAACTAGAAACTATCGTTCCAGTTTGATCCTTTCCTTCTTTCCAGTTCTTTAGGATTTAAAACTTGAACTGATGCCGAATTTCAGCACACACGGACCAAGTCTATGGCATGCTTCCATTGTGTTGGACACGGGAGTTAGGCGTACATACCGGTATTTATCATCATTCAGGCAACTCCCAAATAGTCGCTCATCTCAACTGCCAACAAATATTTTGTATTCCCACATTTTGCACACACTTCCTAATAACGGCTCTTTGTAAAAGATGAAGCATACTCGAAGCAAGTGCGAGCTGGCGAAGCTACAAATCTTGTTTTTGGTGAAAAAGTCATCACATTTGTGTGAGTTGAGAGTTGTCGAGACACGCGAGACATGAACGACGAGCTTTTCAGCAAAAGTGGCATCTCACAATTATGGCTGACAACAACTCTCGCGTTCTATAGATTTGTAGGTTATCCTGAAAAAGCGCATAGAAACGAAACGCTCCCGAAAATTGTCAGCCGAGATGTGACCTTGTGTAAAAGAGCGATCATAATATTACCTTATGCGACATCTATGCTTTTCTAGAACAACCTACAAAACTGTCCCTGGAGGCGACAGTCCTTCAGCCCACTGAACTACAGTACACCGTATCGCGATCTTCTTGTGAAAATAATGTCTTGGAGGGACACACAGATGGTGTGCCGTGCCGCTCCATACAAATTGCCAGATGCTTTTTATCAACATTTGTTGATAAAAGCATCAAATTGCGCGGCACATATTTCAAGAATATTGCCAACAGTGATAGTGATTTTGACGAGCCTTTGATTGGAAGGGCTGTAGCCACTTTCTCACAACCGGAAGAGTTGAAGTCAAAATCTAAATCGAGAGACACTCTTGGCCGTTGTGGCTCAGCACTCCACAGAGGAGAGCATCTCGACATATGGGCACGCCCAGGCAGCGCGCGCACGACTGGCTCAGTCTGGACTACAGTCGCCATCTGCCTGAAATGGCGAACAACGAAATCTCTAATCGCATGTGTGTTTCCTCACAGGCACAGAGCGGAAGCAGGCACACCATATTTTAGTGTTGACTGGTGGTATCTAGAGACCACTTCTTGTGTTGCTTACGCTCCACATACGACTTTTTTTAAAAACCACGCTCAAACGTGAGAGAACGATGAGTACGAGAGTCTGAATCTAGATTGTATCTAGACGGTGTGTACACTGTACTGTATGTAAGCATGGAACGAACACAAAGTATCTTGAGTAAAACATGCGGCATAATTTCGAGTTTCGAGAGTTGGAGATCATGATTTGCACGAGGACGTGTATCAAAGAGAAACAAACAGGAAGGCTTGGAAGCTACAAATAGTTTTATCTTGCGGAATGTAAGGGGCCATAATTTAGTGAGCGTCCACCGTGAGCCAACTTTGTGGGTTCAAGTGTACCAAGGTACCAAGGTACCGTATTTTTTCGTGACACAATTTTGGCCCGTGAGAAATCAAGGAGGCATTTGGCGGAGGCTCCTCTCCCGAAGGTTTTGTGCAACTGTTGGAAAAAAGAAGAACAACATGTTAAAAAAATGGTGCTCTGAATAGAAGACTGCACATCGTGGCGTTTCCCAAAGTTGAAGTGGCCCGTTGTTGACTGCGAGTGAGATTTTGTTGGTGTGGTGTTGCCTTTTTTCGTTGTTTTGTGCACATTTACAACTTGCGTTGACAAATATCTTGCGCTTTGTATGACACACGAGGGAACGCCATTCGCGTGAGCTGTTGTTGGCTGTTGTTCCTGCCGCCCTGCGCTGCAGTAGCATGAAGTTTAAACGGACAGCCTACCGGACCACCTTTTGGTCTTATTTCTTGCATGGGCGTCCCAAAACTGTGCCCGAGTCATCCCATGACAAAGATCTTCCTGTTACCAGCATCATAGTAGTCGCCAACTCGCGCTGGTTCTATCATGGCGCTTGTAAAGCCGTTTTTGACTTCTTCCTGGACGAGTATTCCTGGTTGACGCGCATTTGGATGGGGGACGTTTTGCTCAAATGTTCGTGTGAGCTATTCTAAATTCGTGTGGAGTCCGCAGGTGCTTGTTGCCCACAATTTTAAATAGCTCACTGCCGTGACTTGGTTCAATTTTACATCGTTATTAGTGCCGTCGCTTGCTGCTGCTGCATTCGTCTTCGCTTGTCTCTGGGAAAACACACCGCAAAGTCTTCAAGTCTTCACGGCAGCAAGCGACCGACAAGCAGCAACAACAACGACGGCTTGTTGCGGTCGGACATGAAGATCCGGGCCGACGACCGCAGCGGCGAGCTTCTCGCGCTCTGCTACCGCCAGCAATGGGACCGTGCGCATCAGCTCATGCAGCAAGACAACGGCGCGGTAGGTGCTTGCTTGCTGCGTGTATGTAGGTACACGTTTGCGTTTACACAAGCGGCGCGGAACGCCACGCAAGACTGGCTTGTTGGCGGGTGGACGCACCTGACAGCCTTGCATGTGTCGCGCAAAGCTGAAGCTTGCTTGCGGCCTGCCTAACGGCGACCTTTGTGTGCTCTCCGCTCTATGGGAGCGCAGACTGCTGGCCGTGACAAACCTTTGGTGCGCGGTTGCTTGTTTAGCGTGATGGCATTTTGTATGCCCTGCGTGTCGGATCATTCGCCTGACTGACTCGAGCACATTTGTTATTTCTTCTTTCCTTCCGCCATTAGTCGACCACGCTCTCGTCTGCGCTGCACCAGGCTGTCGCGGACGACCGACATGTGAGTCGAATGAGTCGTACTGTAGGGTGGCTTCGTGCATTGGTGCATGCAACTGCAACTTGTGGTGGGACACTTTTGCAACCGACACATGCCGATGATGAAGCAGGAAGAACACCGGCGAAGGTTCTTTGCTGGTTGTGCCAATCGGCCTGCAGGGATGGGGCCGACTTTGCGCTTTGTGTGCGTCTGTTGTGTGCGTTTGGCACAAAAGCCAAAGTTCTTGCAACCTGATCTTTACTGATCCCTCTCCTTTTCGCTGGGGCCAAAAACTGTGAAACAAAAATTGCCAGGAAACCGTGAAATTTGTGCTCGACAACGTGGCGACGCTCGCCCCCGCTTTCGATGTCAACGCCGCTATCACCACCCAGGTGCGTGAGATGTTTTTGTCTGGGCGTGAATGCTGAGACCACGCCATTTTGTGGCTGCCTGCATTTTGCATGTGTGCATGGTTTCATGTTGTGCAACGTATTACAGCACACTTGTTTGCATGGAGTTTGTTTGTTTTGGATCCCAACGACAAAGTTGTGTGTGCACTGTCTGAGAAAAATGGCACAAGTGACCATCCTCCAACAACAAACCCAAAAACAAACAACAAAAAATTGTGCATGAACCCACCGCGTCTGTGATCTCCCTCGATCGCAAAAATTAGCAAAGCTATGCTAACGCTTGCATTTATGTGTGTGCTTCATTTCAATCAGGATGGCAAGACGCTGCTGCACCTCGCCATGGAGAAAAAGAGCCTGGTGAGTTTGTCTGCACATTTGAATCTGTCGGCTACGGTATTGTCTGGTTTGTTGCCTTGAAGTAAACCTGTGCACCAGTTGCGCGCGGCTTACTGACTCGACTAACTGTCGCAAACTGGACTTGTTGGTTCTTTGCTCACATGTTTGTTGTTTTTCTGTTTAACAACTTCTCGTCACGGATCGCGTTCGTTCGGCGTCGATGCACTCGCTTGCGTCCTTTCGAATGCAATGGCGGCTGGATACCGGTATGTGAATCCTCGATCACTCCCCGACTCTGTATGCGGACGCACCGTACCTCGCACATTTCTTTCCGGATCTCTTTGCGCTCTATCTTGGTGTGTGCTTGCTTTGTGTTTTGTTGTTGTGCTTGTTGCAGCAAGTGATCAGGATCTTGCTTGATGCTGGCGCACTCGCCACATCCGCCGACAGAAAAGGGACGCGTGCGTGCGATCTAGTCACGTGGACGGCCGTATTGCACCCGGCGGTCTTTGTGCCGCTTCAGCACCAAACTGTGCAACTTCAACAAGCGAACTGCGCACTTAACGCGCACACGCAAGCGCTCCTCGCTCTTGCGTACAACTTGCACGCGCAGATCCAGCAAGTCGACTTGCGCGCGCAAGACACGCTTGCGCATGTGCGCGCAGCCGTGGCGTTCCGTGAGCACATGCAGCTCCAGATCGAGCACGCGCAGCACACCACGCAGCGCATGCAGGCCGAGGCGCGCGCCGACACGCCCCAGATCGCGCATCTGCAGCTCGAGATGTGCCGCGTGCAGAGCCAGCGCGGCTCCGCGCAGGTCGACGTCGACAAGTGCCGCGCCGACGCCACTGCAACACTCCGAGAGCGCGACCGCGTGCTCGAGATCCACGCGCAGCAGCAGCAGCGGCTCAAGAAGAATGCCAATGCGTTCGCGGTCAAGTGCGAGGTGATTGCGATGGCGCGGCGCTTTGCGAGCAACGAGAAGCTGCAGGCGCACTTGCTGCGCTCACTGTTGACCATGTGCCGCAAGCCAGGTAACGTAGCGTTTTATTATGTTAGTAATGCGTAATGTCATGCTTCAGAGTTCGGGGTGCACTAACGTGGAGATGGGTTGATTGATTGGAATGCCCAAATTGATAGAGACGAGAGAGAAGCTTGTGTGCAATGGAACCCAGCTGCTGGTGCTCGAGATCATGCGGCGGTTCCCAGACAACGCGAACATTTTTATGGACGGCTGCGCGCTCGTCTTGCTGCTCTCAAATGACGCAACACGTCACGATTCCCCACCGGATGCCGCCGACGCGTCCGTTGGCACAACTTCAATCACCCCATGGAGCACGAGAGCACTCGTGGAGCTCGTGACGTCAGCAGGGCTTCGGTTCTTGGACTCTCTGTCTTTCGACGCAATCGTACAATGGATCCACGATGTGCTGCAGTGCCTGCGTTACGCACCACAGCTCAGCGATGTCAATGAAACAGGTGAGTCGCCATTGTGGCAGGGCAAACTTCTTACAAAGTTGACGGAATGGCTGACTGACTGTCCCTTGGCGCTGCCTGTCCCTTGGCGGTGCCTGTCCTCCAAGAGCTCCGAGTCATTGTGCGTGACGCGTACATAACGCTGGTGAAGCACCTGAATACCGATAGCTTGGATGAGAACCCAACACTTCAGCAAGCTCTTCTCAAAGGCGCCAAGTGAGTAGACAACACAACAATCTCCACACTAAGTCGTCATCGTCATATTCTTCAAAGACATGAGCATAAAATTAGGAGAGCGAAGTTCGTGGAGCGACACTCTGACGCACATTAACAACAGCGCGACAATCAATACCGTAGATAATGGCTTGTGCACTCTAAGCCAGCCAAAATTGATCGCGTCGCCCTGTGCCATCCTTCACTTTCACAGTCGCAGACGCTTCTTTGCTGGTTCAGAGCTGCCACTGGCGTTCTCACTTTCTAGCGATATGGTCGTGGCGGTCGAGCTGCTGCTTGGCGATCCGCGCTTTCTCGCTGCCAGGCGCTTGTCGATTTCAAACTCAAATCCGATCGGCTGGGTAAGCTTGGCTCGTCGAACCGCTGGTACGCCCAAACCTCCACAGGATCGCAGTGCCTTCATTAATCGACAGACAGAATTTATAAGCGTCAGATCAAAGATTTTGCATATCCATAAACAGTCCTATGCGGCAGCTTACCATCGCGAAGGAGGACTTTGCGGTGCTTCCGGAATTTGACGATGACAAGACCGATCGCGTCGTGGCTTCGTGATACTTCTGTGTCTTCTTGCGCATTTCCTGCACCCGCTTCCTGATCGCGTCGATCTCCAGCAACTCTCGCGATGTCATCGTGAGCATCGACACGCTCGGCTTCTTCTTCGCATGCTTCTGGAATTTCGGGGATTTCGGGATCGTCAGGCGTCCGTTGTGCTTCGTGACGCTCACCAACTGGCGGCGCTTGCGCTCGACCTTGCGCGCCTCCGCCTTCGCTTTCGCCTCGCCTGTCAGACGCTTCTTGGTCGCACGCGCCATGGAAGAGCGCGTGGGGCGCAGTATCCGCGCGGTGGCTTCAATGGACTTGACCTTCGCGAGGCGCGCCGGTTGGAGCGTTCGCTTCGTCCCATTGCCTTCCGTCTCGTCCGGCAGCCAGGATGTTCTCAGCGGCATCTCGACGTGTTGGATAGCTGTGTACAGCGGGTGCTACCAGTCGGTTCTTGTGTATGGGGGCGTAAACAGAAAGAGAGATAGATGGCAGTCGTCTTGCGCTTCTCGCTGCTGCTGCTTTTGGGTGCTTTGTCGTTCTGCCACCACGCGCGGCTTGGCTTGTTTCCCTGTTTTGACAAAGTTGCAGTGGGGAAATTCAAACATTTGAAACGCGGTCACCACCCAATCACCCGCACCTTCAAGCATTTTCAACCAATGGACATCTACAATTGATTGAAAAGGAAATTTTTCAACCAATTATAACGTATTATTCACAAATTGACGGAGTTGGTTGGTGGAAAAAGAAAGCTATTTGTGGAGACACATTTCACAAAATGCGCCCCAGTGTTGAAGTGCATTGGATGACACACACTGGTGTGACACCATGAAGACGATGCTGGCGAGCAAGCGCCGGCAGCGGTGCGTCTGCGTGAGCGACAAGCTAAAGTTTCATATGTGCTACCACTGACATCCCTTGCGTATTCTCTACACCTGCGTATCTGTGCTGTTTCTGTAGCAAAACCCAGCATGAGGAGCCACAGAAGCTGCTCAGCGGCGCGCAGGACGACTGCGCGGTGCAGCCCGCGCACTTCACGATCCCGCTCAAGCCACAGGACAAGCCTGCGAGCTTCCCAGCAAAATTCGCGCACGCTGTGAAGGAAGAATACGCGATCAAGTATTTGCAGAAGCTCAGCGCACACCCGACGATCGAGAACATCGCGATGGTGCTCGAGAACCTGCCGCTCGAGGACTGCCACATCGCGACTGCGTGGAAGTCCAGGGGCTCGCTCTCCGACGTGATCACGATCGATATGTACCCGCATGCACGCCCCGATATACGCAAGCAAGCAGGACTGAGCCACAGCAACTCATCACAGGGCAACAACACGAAGAACAACGAGACGAAGAGGTATGTGTGGGCTTTGGGAATGGGTTTGCAGCAACTACACTTGACTTTACTAACTCACGTGAACATGAACGCTCATGGACTTGCGATTCAGAGTTGGGCGAGACTACTTGACGAACTTCGGCAACAACAACCAGCACGAGCGCGAGTCAAGCTTCTGCGCGCTGAAGCCGTTCCACGTTGGCCCCGTGTGTCTGTCGTTTGACGACATGAAGCGCCAGTTCTTGCTGCCATTCAAGCACGGCTCGAAAGAAGAAGTCGACGTGCTGTCTACCTACGGGATGAAGCACGACGAGCCCGTGGCGTTTGTCAACATCCCCGCGCTCTCAGAGGCCAGCGCCGGGTCGGCTCTACACATCCTTGGACGGCGAGCGACGCAGCGAAGAGTCAAATGCATGGAGGAGCGCGTGATCCCACCCGAAGTCAAGCACGATGTGATCCTGCAGATGCAAAAGTCGTTCTACGGATCGTTGCCACTCGCAGCACTTGGCATTCGTGAAGAACACGAGAAGCTGGGTCTGTATGAAGCTTCAGTTGCTGACGTGAAGGTGACCCAGCTCATCCAAAGCCTCGCACGATACCTGTACCTCCAGGTGTTCGTCAAACTCGCCTGCACCAGCGCAGCCGATTTAATCAGGCAGCACGCGAGCGAGTCTCGCTCGTTATCCCTGACGACACTCGAAGAAATCGAGGCGTTGTATGTTACGATCGTGCGCCTTTTCACGAGCATCAAGCAAAAGCTGGCGCGCGACGAGGAGAAGGGTATCAGCTTGTTTCTTCCACTGCTCTTGCTGGAGCTGCGGATCTGCGTCGAGACAGTCTATCGCATCCATTACCCCGTGAGCTTCAACGTGACTGGACCGACGATGCAGTACATCCTCATGCAAATGGACGACGCGATCACGAAATTGCTGGATCCAGACGAGCACTTGAGCCGCATTGGCGTCCTCGAGACGACCTGCGAGTCGACAAAAGTGATGGCGTCCCACCCGTTTCAGGTGAAGAAGCGGCAACTACGACTCCGCGACCAGTTTTACAAGACGAGCGAGGCGCTGCACAGCATTTTCCCTCGGCCTTTGCCGGGCAAATGCCGCAAGATCATCAAAATGCGCGGCGGCGCGAGCGTCGCCAACTACCCGCCGCACTTGGAGCCGCAGGAAGAGAGTAGTGCAGACAATGACGACTTTAGACGGGAGCGAAGCGAGTTAAATGGCGCGAGTTCACTGGCATCAGCGCCACTGCAACAAGCGCGAGATCGAACGGAGACGGACGTGGATCAAAAGAGCGTGTCTGTGGACACGAGACTCCAACTTTTGCGCATCATGGAGCGCAAGGGCCGCAAGACCAATCGATGAGCTACGAGCCAACGAATTATTTGCTGGAAATATGAACCTATTGTATTGATATTGTGTCTTCCTTGTTGCGGTTTACCTTTTTCTTCATATCAAGAGCCTGACATTTCCAAAAACTATTGTAGGTACAGGGGGGGATGGCGTGCATGAAGACCACGAAAGACGCAGAGAATTGAAATGAGCGAGCGACCAAGCGCCGTCCATGTGGTGCTTTCTCAGTCACTCTATTCGCCCGTTCGTTTCGCCATGCTGCGGCCTGTCTGCAAATCCGCGTCCGGGTCGAGTCGAGTCGTTTATAAAGGCGCATTTTTGTAGATGGATGGTCGATGCATCACCTCGTCTACTGCGTGAGCTTGGTCCAGAGCGCTTCGACGTCACCGTTCGCCTCCGCGACGAGCATGCGGCCGTCCATGGAAATCACCTCGCCCTTTTCGTTCATGAAGATGAGCACTGGGATGCCCGTGACGTTGAACGCGCGGCTGAGCGCGGCCTGCTGCGCGCGGTTCTCGAATGGGATCGACAGGAAAGGCATCTCGGCAAAGTACTCCTCAAAGCTGGCGACGTCGCGGTCTGCCGACACGAACACGAGCTCGAACTCCGGGTGCTCCTCGACCATGTCTTCGTACGTGGCGCTGAGGAACGGCGTGAAGCTGCGGCATGGCGGGCACCAGTGCGCGCTGAAGTAGAAGCCCACGACCTTCTTCTCGGCGAGCAGCTCGCTCGTCGGTTTGTTGCCGTCCTTGGTGCGCACCTGTTCTCCGATGAGCTGGTTCCAGATCGACATGCTAGCTTTTGTGGTTTGCGGGAATTTTGTGTGGGGTGCTGCTGTTGCTGTTGGGGGCGGATTTGGTTGTGAAGGCGGAACGAGCGGAGGCCGTTCGAGCAGGCTCGACTGTATTGAGGCACGACGAGGACGTCCTTATATAATGCGTAAGGACACTATTATATATTTTATAAAGTATCTTTCAGGATTTCAGTGATTAAATACTAATTGTAAAGAGGTTTTGAAAATCGCTGAATGTGGGTAGTACTGTGCACGAAAGAGATAAAAGGCGGTTGCGATATCCCCCACGCATACGTAAACAAGCACGCAGTAAAGGACGAAAGAGAGAGTGCGAGAAGATGAAGAGCATGGGCGAAATGAGAAAACAGCGCGCAGGTGTCGAGCTGTACTGTGTTGCCTCTCCATTAATCTAGTTCGACGCCACCCCCAAGTTGACGCTTCTGTCCATGGAATGCGCCTATTAGGAAGTATGACGTGGCGTGCTGATGATGACGGAGCTTTGCTTGCGTCCCAAGGAGCAAGATGAGTTGTTGATGCTTCTGCAGCACTTCTCGTGCTGTGCTGCGTTTGCTTCACAGCACGTGGTCGCTGCCGTTTACACGTCCATGTCCGTTCATCTTAACTGCGCTCCAAACAGTACAGCTAGACATCTGTATGCACCAACCAAACATATTCGAGACACGCTTCTATGATACATGCAATCGTTCGTGAAATTATTCAAACACAGTCGCTCACTCTGCATCGCCAAATGCACAGATACGTCATCCCTACTCAATCAAAAGCGCCCCACCTTAACGGTGTCTTGTGCGCTCACTTCGTGAGCTCGTGCCAGAGGCTCTCGATGTCGCCGTTCGCGCGCGCCACGAGACCTCGACCTTCGAACGTGATGATCTCGTCCTCGTCGTTCAGGAACACGAGCGTCGGGACGCCCGAGACATCGTACTTGCGGTTCAGCTCGTCTTCGGCATCGCGGTTCTCGTATGGAAGTGCGACGAATGGCATCTCGGTGAAGTAGTCGTCAAACGCTTGCGCGCTGCGATCGGCCGAAACAAAGACGATCTCGAACTCGGGGTGCTCCTCGACCATTTCTTCGTACGTGGTGCTCAGCACGGGCGTGAAGCCGCGGCACGGACCGCACCAGTGCGCGCTAAAGTAGAGTCCGACCACCTTCTTGCCCACCAGCACCTCGCTCGTCGGCTTGTTGCCCTCCTTGGTGCGCAGCGTGTCACCCAGCAGCTCGGTCCATGCAGTCGCCATGATGATCTGTTTGTCTGTTCCACAGGTGGAGCTCTTCGTTTTCGAAAGTGATGCAACGAAGATCGCCTCCAACTTTCTTTGTTGCCTTCTGAACCTGAGTCAGCATCAGATTCCGGCTCACTGATTGGGTAATCAGATGACCCGAATTGAGGACGTGGTGAATTAGCGCACTGTGATTGGATGAAAAGAGGTACGTGCCGCGTCATCAGGTCGGACAGATTGAATTTGACGCTGCACGTGCATATTCTGAGCTGGACATGTGGGTGAATATTGCAAGCGTTTAGATGAACGGCACGACATGCACTTCACTGGATACGTACTTACTTGGAACCGCGCCTGCTTCCTATAATCTTGCGTGCTGTGCATTCGCAGCTGCGCTAGCGCTAGCGTTTTATTGCTGCACCGCGAGCTGCTCCCAGATCTTCTCAATGTCGCCCTCGGCCTTGGCGATGATGTCGCGGCCGTCGTTCGTGATCACCTCGCCCTTGTCGTTCACGAACACGAGCGTCGGGATGAACTTGACCTCGAACTTCGCGCCGAGCTCGCCCTTCAGCTCGCGCAGCGCGTACGGCAGCGCCTTGAACGACATCTCGCCGTAGTATTCCGTGAACGCCTGCTCCTCGCGGTCCGACGAGATGAAGATGATCTCGATCTCCGGGTGCTCCTCGACGAGCTCCTCGTAGGTCGTGCTGAGCACGGGCGTGAACGCGCGGCATGGCGGGCACCAGTGCGCGCTGAAGTAGAGTCCGACGACCTTCTTGTCCGCGAGCACCTTGGCAGTCGGCTGCACACCGTCCTTCGTGAGCAGCTCGTCGCCGAGAAGAGAGGTCCAGGTGGATGCCATCGTAAACAGCAGGTTGGTGATGGTTAGATTGATTATTGACGTGGACGTTTGGCTGGAAATTCGGGAATGGATGGAGCTGGCAAGGGGTGGTGGTTCACGAGGGCCACGCCAACTGTCGCATCTGATTGACCCTTTTGATTGCCAAACTTTAAAAAAAGGTCGGTGACGCGACAGTCTCCAATCACAGGACTGGGCGGACGCAGTGGCGCAGTTGGACAGAAACAAGGTGCGCGTGCACCGGTACACGCA
The DNA here is from genome assembly GCA_023334195.1 of Globisporangium emineosum. Taxonomy (NCBI): domain Eukaryota; phylum Oomycota; class Peronosporomycetes; order Pythiales; family Pythiaceae; genus Globisporangium; species Globisporangium emineosum. The sequence goes on from JAASGK010000923.1 coordinate 13,539, forward strand.
CGACCTTGCATCGTGAGGGAGGGCTTTGATTCGAAGGAAAATGTGATTTGTGCCAAAGAAAAACGGATCACTCGACACGCCACGAAAGATAGGATCATTGAAGCTACATGCATTATTGTTTACCTTTTTATTAATCTCAACCTCTCTTATATGGTTTAGCTACTGAGAGTAAGAGAGTTAAGTACCACGATACCTCTATACATCTGATGCGCATATTTTGAGGCTTGATTGATATTGAGGCACTCGAATTCGAATGAAAATGCGCAACCCTGGTGGCAGCATTCTCACCCCCTGAATCCGTGTTTGAAAAGAAAGATGGCCATACAACACCAAGTTCCTGCTCTGGCTCACGTCGTGAGGTACGTGTAGATCTCTTCAATGTCGCCCTCGGCATTTCCAATCACCTGTTGCCCGTCCTTTGTGATCACGTCGCCCTTGTCGTCGAGAAACACGAGCGTCGGGATCCCAGAGACGCCGTATTTGGTGTTCAGCAGGTTCTTCTGGTCGCGGTTCGCAAACGGCAGCGCCACAAACGGCATCTCGCCGTAGTATTCGTCAAAGCTCGCGGCATCCGAATCCGAGGAGACAAACACAATCTCCACGTCCGGGTGCTCCTCCTTGAGCTCTTCGTAGGTTGTGCTGAGCACGGGTGTAAAGCCGCGGCACGGAGGGCACCAGTGCGCACTGAAGTAGATACCGACGACCTTCTTCTCGGCAAGCACCTTGGCGGTTGGCTGCAGGCCGTCCTTGGTCTGTAGTTCCTCGCCGAAGAGGTCCGTCCAGGTCGTCGCCAT
>JAASGK010000924.1:0-14317 GCA_023334195.1 Globisporangium emineosum
CGATGCGTGCAAATGTAGAACTGAATATGTATTGGAAGGAAGAGAGCGGAGATCGATGGCCTAGATCCGTTGAGGCCGACGTGGACGGTCGCGCCTGCATCGTACCACAGGAACCCCCATAACTACTGCGGCGGACCTCTCCGATGGCTAGCCCATTTTTAATATTTAAAATCAAACGATACTTCCTGAAGTTGCTGCCGTCTTTCGAGTTGTCGGCGAGCGCTTTCTTCCAGACGCTTGCGTGTGGCGTTCGTCGTCATTCTCCTTCTCATCCGCAAGTCTGGCGTTCGGCTCGTTTGAGATCGACAACTGGCGAGATGGTGACGGCATGGGTGACACGACTCCCGCAGCTTTCATTTGCGCGTGGCGGCGAAGACGGTAGAACGCGTAGATGAGCTGCGTGCGTCTCGAGGTCATGCGGTGGAACTGGTTCACGCCGAGGAGCTTGAAAATGGACAGCGCCACTTTGTACGGGTCAGCGTACGTCTCTCTGAGCGCGAGCTCTTGGCTGAGACTCGTCGGCGTCGAGGAGAGCACGGATCGACCGCCTTGCTTTACAGCAGAAGATCCGTACGTGGCCTCAACACCGCGCGGCTGCTGCTTGGCGTCTTTCCGACGGTCTGCCGAGAGCGATCTCTGCACGATCGCGCTCACACCCGAGATGCGCATGAAGTAGAACGCGACGGTGAGCGAGAGCAGTACGACCATCGCGGTGAACTGCTTCTGACTCGCCACTTGGAGGAACACGAACGTCATCGTAAGCTCAAAGAGCACGAGACACGCGAACGAGATCGTGACTGCAGTCTGCGCGATGTGGCCGCGGCCGGGACTGTACGGCATCACGTACAGGAAATTATACTTTGTTGTGAAGTACTTGAGGTAAAAGTAGAGCGCGCCGAAGGGCGTGATGATCGGCGTCATCACTGTGCCGAGCAGGATCATCATGAACACACTCAGGATGAGCGCATAGTCGTGGCCGTAAAAGTACGGCCAGGGCTTCTTGTTGAACTTCTTCTCTTCGTCGGTCACCGAGCGCGCGAGTACCCACGGTTGGTACGCGCTGCGCTCGGCACTGCGCGTGATGTCGAGGATCGCGCCGAGGAAGATGCGCTGGCACACGTATGAGATGAAGAACGTGCCCGAGACCTTGTAGAGAAACGACTCGACGTACGTCGCGCTGCCGCTCTTGCCCATGCCCGAGACCGCCAAGTACACGGCAGTGACGCCGATGCAGGGCAGGAACACGGAGCTCTACGAGTAGGTACAACAACAATGTCGAGAGTTAGTGAGGACGTCATGAAGCAATGATGAAATAGATAGACTGGTAGATATGACAGCACGCACCAGCACGAGGTAGATGAAACCCTTGACGAGGAAGATGTTGGTCTTGCGCGACTCGCTGATCGACGGCTCGGTCATCGTCACGTAGTACAGGAACGCCAGCAGGATCCAATTGACCGTGATCTACACTCACAACACACACATCATCCATAGGTCAGACCCATTCAGTTTGTTGACAGATTCATCACAATCCATCATAACTACTACTCACCAACAGCAGCGACGGCAAGTAGGAGACGAAGAGCGTCACGAGGAACGTGTGGCGCTCCTCGAGGTCGTTGTAAAACGCGCTGTTCGAGTCCAATTTCACGTACACGAGCACCGCCGTGGGCGACGAGAAGAGCAGCAGCAGCGAGAGTGTTGTGACCTGGCGGAGCAGGAACCCGAGCACGCCCGAGACCGAGTACGGGCGGTACTTGAGGTTCTGCCAGATAATGTCGTCCGGCTCCGGCGCGCTGTCCAGCACGAGCTTGGACAGGTACGGCGCCAGCTCATTCGTCGTTGAAGACGAGTCGATATCATGATACTCGCTAGTGTCCTCGTCACCGCCAGCCTTCATCTCTGATCGTGAGCTGAACGAGCAGCTGTCGATCGCATTCAGCACTTTTCCAAAGACTGAGTGCGCGTTCACGAGGCGCACAAACTCGTTACGCTTTGCGGACGACTCGAACACGATGAACGCCGCGCCCATGCACTTCCGGTTGTTGTAGACGCGGATCGCCTCTTCCGGGAAAAAGTCGAGCTCTTCGTCGAGCGATTCGATCGCCGAGCGAGCCCGTGGATCGAGGATCTCGCGGTCGCTCTTCACACTCGAGTAGTGGGTGGGCAGGCGTCGCTTGCCCGGACAGAGGCAGTGCGAGAGCTGCTCGTGGCGACACGCGTACCGACAGGGCTTGCAGCACAAGTAGGACGAGAGCACCTCGGTGGGCGACGGCACGAGCACCGACCCGGGACAGAAGAGCAGGTTCCAGGACATGGTGCCGTGCTCGTAGCTCGCGTCGAGCATGCGCACGCGCTCCAGCTCGTCCGAGAGCTCGCGGCGGCGGTGTAGGATCGAGTGCACCTGCGTGAGGTCGTCGATGACCGTGACTTCTTCGATGCCCGTGGGGAAGTACTCACTCAGGATCGCGCGGAGCTTCTTGCTGCTGAAGCTGGGCGGGAGTCCGTGGTGGATCAGGATGCTTCGCGCGCCGACGATGCGCTTGGTGCGCTTCTGGAGCTTGGACGAGAGCTGCGACTGGCGCAGCACGAAGAGCAGCACGCACGCGGCCACCAAGTAGCAGTACGCCACGTGCACCCAGTACCAGTCGCTCTTCAGCGGCACGTTGCTGAATGTCGTCTGCTGGAACGACATGCCACTGTGGGTGGATTTGCCCGACAAGTAGTTCTGCTCAAGCACACACAAAACAACAACAATATCAAAGACATCAGTGTCATAGCAAAGACAATCGACAGACTCACTCATACTACTCTAACGCACCACTGGGAGCATCACCGCGATGCTGAAGAACGTCAGAAACGCGAACAGATGGCCCGCGTCGACGTGAAACTGCAGGTTCAGCGCCGCCGGGATGCCGCACGTGTGGCAAATGTACGCGCAGCGCGTGCCGATCGCGAAGAACTTCTTCATGCGCTCGCACACCGTGCCGCCCAGGATGTCGCTGTACTTGGTCTTGAACACCGCCGGGTCCAAGTCGTCGTAGTTGGCGCGCTCAAAGAGCCCCGCTTGGTGACCTTTCCAGATTGGCAGCTCGAGCCGATGCATGCGCCGCCACACGAAGAACGCCATGCCGGCGGCGAACAGCGCCAGGTTGAAGCCCAGCTCGTACCAGATGCCCTGCCAGCCCTGGCTCTCCTCGACGACCGAGATAACAGAACTCGTGGCGCTCAGCTTGTAGAGCTCCGTGTCGCCCGAGAGCGTGTACGTGAGGTAGAACCGTCCCGGGGTCTTGCCAAAGAGCGTGAACTGCTGAGTCTGCAGCACGGGCTCGCCCGTGGCGTTCGGGTTCACGAACACGACCGCTCGCGGCACCAGAAGCGCGTTCATGCGCGTACCGTTGCCGTCCGCGAGCGCCATCTCGACGCGCACGACCGAGTCCGCGACCACGCGGCACTCGATCAGCTGCGTCACTTCCCCGCCGAGCAGGACGGTCGTCACGCCTGTTGGGACTTTGATGACGCTCGGCTCGTCCGTGGTCGCTGTCGCCACTGATGAAGCAAAGATGCACACGTGAACTAGAAGGAGGACGCGCAGCAGCAATCGCGCCATGTGCGGTTTCGCCCTCACGCGCGTGCTCGTGCTCATCGCTCGTCGCTCGCGCTTCAGTCTTGGTGAGTGGAAGGAAGCTGGTGGTGTCAGCAGTTGTGACATTGGATCATTTGGATCCCAATTTTGCTTGCCTGAGTTGGGTTACATCTCGTCCCTTTTTTGTGCGATAGGGTACGATTGTAGGGTGTTGTCTTCCTCTATCGTTCAAATAGCTTGGGGAGGGGAAGATTATGCTCGCTGACAGATCGTAAGGTCAATCTGTAACCCTTCAAACCCGAGCCAATTTACTGTTTTTCTGGAAGCAATCATTTGGAAAAAGTGCTCGATTTTATCTTTATTTTTATAGAAAAATTGATTTTTATCAATTGGTCATTGCAGCACTGTAGACCTAAAAATAGTTGCACAGCTGTTCTTGCCTGAACTTTAGAAGTGCCAACTTCACACATTTACCTTAAACCTCCAAGTATGTAGATCATTTTCATGCATCGAAATGCTGTTACCCCGAACAACATGATTGTGGAGCTGGACGTCACAGACTCTCTTATTATGCTTGCGTAATTCAAAAGTACACGCGACACTTGCTCTCATTAGGGATCTGTGCAATGCACTTCAGTACCATCAAGGTGAAAATCCCACATGACCAAAAGAGGTCTTGTATTTATTGAAATGTTTACGGTATTATTCAATAAGTACACCACTTCAACAAAATCGAACTTAAGTAGAAGATGGAATATGCACAATAATGAATCATGGAAGCTGCAACATAAATCATGTTCAATCATTCAGACAATTACTAACTTATTTCAGCCAATTAAAACAATAACTTGTACTTGTATACTTGAATTTCAGCCAATCAATTACTGTTATTAACAGCTCACTCCATTTTCCATTGTGACGTTTTGGTGTTGTTGCTCGCACAGATCAAATATGGCGACACAAGCAGCAGAGATGCTCGCGGAGGCGTCCGACGGGTTCTTCCTCGCGGCGGAGCACGGCCGCTCGGACGTGCTCAAGGCGCTCGCGGACCACGCCCAGGGCCAGCTGGACCTGCGGCAGATCGTGGACCCCGCGACGGGCCGCACGCCGCTGCACGTCGCGGTCGCGAACGGCAAGACGGACGCAGTGCGCGTGCTGCTCGCCGCGGGCTTTCCCCCCGACCACGAGAGCTTCCCAGCTGCAGCAGCCGGCGGCAGCGCTAGTGTTAATGACAACCCTAATGCTAGCAGCGGCGCTGGGTCAAAGACACTCACCGAGGGCGGTGCGATGCCAAAGCGCCAGAACACCGCGTACCTGCTCGCGAAGCAGCTGCACGCGACCGACCTCGTGTTCGTGTTCCACCAGTTCACGATCCAGCAGATCGCGACCAACAACGTGGACGGCGTGCGGCAGATGCTGAGCGCGGGAGTGGGCGCCGCCACGACCGACGGCTCGGCGCAGAATACGTTCCTGCATTGGGCGGTGACCTGCTCGGCGAGCCAAGTGCTGGCGCTCCTGCTCCAGAGCGAAGGCGTGCAGCGCGCGAAAGTGATGGACCGAGTGAACGCAGAGGGCGCGACGCCGCTGCATCTCGCGTGTCGAGCGAACAACGTCGAATGCGCGCGACTGCTGCTGCGGTACAATGCCGACCGTGCGGTCGAGGGGGGCAAGGGAGTGTTCAAGGGCAAGGCCGCGATTGAACTGGCGACGTCGCAGGAAGTGAAGGACCTGTTTGCAGCGCACGACAGCGCTGTCAAGCAGCAGCAACAACAGGATATCAGTGACTCAGGTGAAGTGCCAGCCCCCTCCTCGTCTTCGTCATCCTCTGCGTCGTCTCCGCCGTCGTCCGGGTCCACAGTCGCTGAGTCTGTCTGTGAAGATGGGTCGAACTCAAAGGTTGCGTCTCGACGCAATTCTCGACGTCCCTCGGAGCAGGAACTGCACGGCGCCAAGTTACTGGTGCAGCTAGAAGAGAAGGACCTTCTGATCGTCCAACTGCGCAAGACAATCGAGACGCTCGTCGTCGAGTCCCAGGAGATCCGGAAGCTCGGCGACGAGCGCGTGGTGCTCGACTACGTGCGCAAACTGCGAGAGGTGGGTCTCTTTAGCACCAACAAGTGTGCTTGGGGGAAGGTTGGTTTTCGTGAAGGTGGCTCTAACAGTGTCGGGCTCGATTGTTTTGATTCGCATCCATTATTATAATAGGAAAATGCGATTCTGCAGCGCAATCTCGAGGACGCCGAGGAGCACATCCGGATACAGCAGGAGCAGCTGCAGCAGCTCAAGTCCGAGGTGCGGAAGATGGTGATAGTCACGCAGGTATAGAACGGATTCACTTTCAGTTCAGTTTGTGCCGTGCGATCTGTAGAACTCTGTTAACCTGATGATGTATGCCTCTGTGTCGGATTCACCTAGGTATCTGCAAGTGAAGGCGACGAAAGAACCGCTGACAATCATTATTACCACTCCGCTGAAGCATCGACCGAGGCCACCAGTTTCGGAAGCCAATCCACAGATCAGAGCTCAGCAACATCTGGTCCCTCCGGTCGTCCAGCGAATCCGCTGTGTCTCGACACTTCTGGCGAGCGCGCAAAGGCCAGCTGGACAGAGAAACTGCCTCCCAGTTCCTCCGGCTCGAGTGACGCGTGGGGAAAAAGTGTCCTGGGCGGACTCTGGCCGTTCGGAAGCAGCGACGAGGTGCAGGAGATTGACGGTGAAGTGATTATGACGGTGTAGACAAGATGGGAATGTGTGTGCGGAAGGACTTGCTTTTTTGTATCGCACTATCGCAAATTGAACTGATGAGTGAGAGCGACCCCCTAGTGGTTCTTGTTTCATCAGCAGGCAGGAGACGACAAAGATGTGGCAAAGTAACCCTTCCTGGCCCCAGAGCTCTGCTACTGCTGCTGTTTGTACACGCTCGTGAGCAGTTTCTCTCGCTGCTTTGGGTCGTTGTAGAGCGCGCAGTTGTTTGCGCACGACCGCTCGTAGAATGGCGACGATGCCATGTTGCGAGCGCACGAGCAGAGCGCGGGCGTCCCCACCTCGGTCGCTAGCGCGCTCAAGAAGCGCTCGTGCGCCTGGTTGCCGCCTTTCCGAGCAGATGGCAAGGACGAGGCTGAAGGCGCGCTTTTCTTCCTGTTGATGGGTGGCAAGCAACCGTGAGACTTTGATGGCACCAGCAGTGGTTGCTGTGGCTTGTAGGTTTGTATCTATCTCACCTCCACGGAGTCGACGACGACGCCACTTGCTTGTGTAGCCGAACCTCGCAGCCCAGAGTCATGTCGACACTATCCAGTATCGGATAAGAGAGCATCACTTTAGAGGTCTAGCAAGTCGATGCCAAGACAAAATGATCGCATCCACGCACACTTTCACGCCATATCCCGATTGGCGCCTTGGCTCAGCCGCCGTCTCTTTGTCCCGTGTGGTTGTTGCTGGGATGCCGCGAGGTTGACGGGACTTCTGCGGCTGGCGGCGCTTGTCAGTACGCGCTGGCGCTGACGAAGTGGTTCTCGCCCTTGAAGCCTGGGTACTGGAGGAGACCATGCGATGGACGTCTGCGCGCTCTCGCTCCATGTACCGCCTGCGAACTGTTGCGTACAGCGCGACTCGCTTGTTGTCGGCATCATTAGATATGAGGTTAGCTATGAGACGAGCAGATTTGAAGACATTTACAAGGATCAACCTGCTTTGGAAGAAGCTCGTGCGCCGAGTTCCTGGGCTTGCTCTCTTCCTCGTCAGCATCGCTCTCAGGGCCCCACGAGTCTGGCGCCGAGGCTGGATCCTGTTTCGGGACTGGATGGTGATTTGGAGAGAAGCTCACTGACGCGAGCATGAGCTGCCGGGTCTGGGCGTCGATCCGCAGGACCTACGAGAAGAAAACGAGGCATGATCTTACCTGTCAACACACACACACGAGCCTGAAATCTGCTCACGGAGACGCTACCTTTTGAAGTTGGACAGACAGCGCGCTGCCCTACGTTGCAGAACAGAAGCAAGCGATTAGCCGCCAGTCGGCATACAACTACCATTTTCGAGTGTGCCGCTGGCTCAGACGGACCTTGAGCGAATCGCTTGTTTGCTTTGCGAGGACCTCAATGTTCGCAGCGTGTACGGGACTCGCAGCCTGCAGCTTCTCCTTGGGCTTTGTCGCTTCGAGCACTTTGATGAACTTGTCGTCCTAGCAATTCGCCCAAATCTAGTTGAGACACATTCAGGAACCAATTTCCTAAAGCGCATCACTTGAAAAATTGGGGTTTCCCAACACACACACGCACCAGAAGCTTCTCCTGCTGCTGGGCCTCCGCGCGCCTCTGCTGCTGCTTTTCGTTGATGCGGATGCAGATCTGGTCGTGGAACCGTCGCAGCTGCTGCTTCTTGGAGAGCAAGCGCCTCGCGCTCTCGCGGCGCTTGGCGTCCGTCTCGGCCTGACGAGAGCACTCATTCAAGTTGCTATTAGAACTGGAGGCTCTTGGGATGCAAAGCAGGAGGTAGATTGGTACCTTGACGTCGATCGGGTCCTCCACGGGTCCGTCTTCGATCAGCGGTGAGAAACTGCGTCCACGCACAGATATCAAGTCAGAGTGCCGCTGCCACATGAGTGTCCTTAGACAAGTATTGATAGAGAGAGACAGCAAAGAGAATGAATGCGAGGGGCTTACTCTGCCAGCGGCGCGTTGGGCTCCATCTGAAGCGACCTGATGCGCTGATCGCGCACGTAAATGGGGCTCGTGCTCTCTGGGTATCACACGAGCCAGTCAGTCGGTCAGTCAGTCAGTATCAGCAAAGCTCCGTCCCCACGCGAGAACCATCCACTATCCCCTACCACTCTGACCGTCACTGCCTGCAACCTTCACCCTGATATGTGGAGTCCACAGTCTCGAAGCGTCAGTCAGTCTGTTCACATTTTGAGCACAGGCGAACACGAAGAGGCGCGGCGTTTTCTGTAAGCGTCGGGTATTATTCACGAGGCTGGCTGGCCCTGGCATGTTCATCCTTGATTGATACCGAGAGCGAGGAACGAAAATGGCTCTGACGCAGCACTACCACACACGAGACCCGATCGAGAACCTGCGCGTCCACGTCACGCTGCGCAAGGTACAGTTAATGGATACGAACGCTTGTTGTCTACCTCGTTCGTTACTACGAGACTTATGAGAGAGGGCCTTGGCTTGACCAGATCGTAGATGTCGCTGGAGATGCAGATGCGGCAGCAGCAGCAGCGGATGGCGTGGGCAGAACGTGGGACTACTGCTTCAAATGGCAGGAGAAGAAGCTCTCGACCGCCCAGCAGCAGCGCAAGCGCAATGCAAAGAGCAAGCAGACGCAGAACAGGAAGGACAAGAAGGTGCGACAATACTCCACGTAGACTTTGAACTGGTTTTGAATACGGTAGTCCACCTAGGACCAGCTGAACCTAACATTCCTCGTCTTTGCCTGCACTGGACTGTAGAGGAATGAGGCTGACGCTCATGATGATGGCGATGCAACTGGAGACAGTGACACGGCATTAGCCGCAAACTCGGTCTCGTCGGTGCTCTGCTCGTACATTGACGCAGACAACTACGCCCCCAAGGAGGTACTACGAGTGCTTCCTATCAGTCTGACAGTACCAAAGTATCCGCTAATCGTCTTATTATTATCTCCAACGCTATGCTACATGACCAGGAGCTCATCAGATACGTGATGAGCTCCGATACAAACAACCCACTACCACCACCGACGCACCTCGTTGGCGCTCGGCACCGGCGACTTCCGCCCGCGCAGCACGCGCTCGTGACGCCGCGCGAGCGCAACACGGAGCGCGCGTGGGTCCGCCACCACCGCGAGGAGTCCTTCCGGAGCATGCACCTTGTCGCGTCGTTTGCAACAGCAGGAACAAATCGCTATGGGACCCACGCGCAAGAGCTCGACAAAGTACTCTGCTCCATTCGGTTCTACGCCGAGAGCGGCTTGCTGAGCGTCACGCCGGGCTTCTCCACGGCGCGGCTGGAGTCTGAGGAAGAGGACCCCGACGCGATAACGAAGGGCCCCAAGCTCTCGACCTACCACGTCAGCATCGGCGGTGCGCAGTACGAGTACACGCTGGACAATGTGAACGACCTGCTACCGCTCGTGTCCACGGCCGACCAGCAGCTACTCCGAGAGCTGCAGGTCCAGGAGGAGAAGCAGGATGCCGCCCGCGTGGCGCTGTTGCAGCAGGCAGACGGTCTTCACGATGAGCAGCAGCAGCAGCTCTACTACGACGCGATGAAGCTAAGCGGAGTGCTGAAGCGGAGACTGGTGCTCGTGGAGGTCGTGTTGGCTATGGACATTGGCTGTAGAGTGCCAGTGTTTGTCGAACTGCAGCTCCACTTCCCACGTGGTAGCAAGGAGCAATACGAGCGGCAGCCCCACTGGCGGCACAGAAAGACGACAGGAAGCAGCAAAGGAGCTAGCGCAAAACCCAGCAAGCCAGCAAACCGGACTTGTCTGTCACTTCCCAGGCGATCGGGGAACGGTAACACGCTCACAGCGTTCAATTTTCACACAAAGTTCGACCTGCAGCTATGCAAGCGAGCCAGCAAAGCCGCAGCTGCCGATACTCAAGCGGCTGCTAGGGATGGAAGCGACCAGCTAGGGCAGGCAAGTGGTGGTGGTGATGAAGGTTCCCAGGTGACAGTCTCGCCTGTGCTCTCGCTCGCCATCTTTTCACGGGACTCCTGGGGACGAAAACGCACTGAGGGCTTTGGGGAACTCACGATCCCATCTTCTTCCGGGCATTATGACCGTTTTGTGCCCATCGTTAAACCAATTTCGACTGTGAGAGAGCAGATGGAAGAGCTCTTTCTGGGAATTGATGAGAGCGAAGATGCTGTTATGAATGGGAGTCAACTGAGCGCTGAGAGCACCACGCTCCACAACGTGAACAGCCGACTGGGGGTCCAGGTCCAGTCCACGGGCGCCTCGATCCGAGTTCGCTTCAACGTCATAGACCAATCTCCACCACCGCAGGTTTCCTCTCACACAACCAGCCAAAAGCGATTTGGAGCTGGAGCTGTGCTGTCCCACCCTCTGCCAGGACCACTGCGAGTCGTGAAGCGCAGCGTGAACGAGATCTTGCAGTCCGTCAAGCTCGAGAAGCAACTTTCGCAGACGGGAGTGGACCCAGCGCTCCAATCACCATCCCCAAATCTGAACTCCACGGCTCTGAGTGGCGTGTCATCGGCCGTAAACTCAGTGTTGGCACGGCTGAATGTAGCGAAGGCGGCACCTGGTAGTACCTCATAAACGAATACCATTCCCATCGTTTCCGTTATTGTCATTTGTATACACTTCTTGATGTGCGTACTTTGTGTCAGTCGTCATCGCTATCAAGGTCGTCGAGCGGGTTCCCCGAGCGTTTCTTCATCACGCGGAAGAACTCGTCTTCGTTGATGAAGCCGTCGCCGTCGCGGTCTGCCTCGTCGATCATCTCCTGCATCTCCTCGTCCGTGAGCGTCTCGCCCAGCTCTGCACACACGCGCTTGAGGTTGCGGAACGAGATCTTGCCCGTGTTGTCGTCATCAAAGAGCTTGAAGATCTTCTGGATCTCCTCGCGCGGGTCTCTCGAGTTCTGCGTTCACAGCGCAATTCAATACACCATGAGCTCGTCAATATACTCATAGCCTTCTCTATGCTGACACAGACTTTGAACGCACCATTTTGCCCGTCATCATCTCGATGAACTCGTCCAGGTTGATAGTCCCGGACTCGTCCTTGTCGATGTCGGCGATCATCTGGCGGATCTCGGCCTTCTTCACCTGGAAGCCCAGCGCACGCATCGCCGCCTTGAGTTCGCGCGTGTCGATGGAGCCGCTGCTGTCCGTGTCGAACAGGTGGAACGCCTCCTTGATCTCCTCCAGGTCCTCGTCGTCCAGCGCCTAGCAGTCGCGTATCAACCATACACGTCGTTATCGGTCGCTGAGCTTTACGCATAGCTGGCGTGGTGTATGCACATCATACCTTCTTGATCTGTCTGGGCTTGCGCCGCAGTGCAGCGCGTGATCGCGCAAATGCGGACGCCGACATGGTGGACTGGGAGCACAGAGAGGTTGTGACACACACGCACATATAGAGGCGTACGTTAGCTCATCACATAGTAAGATATTCACATACAGCGCTGCATTACCATCTTTGAATCGTAGCAATGGAGCTCTTCTTGCCCAATCCACGCAGTTTAAAGCAATCTCAATTGCCCAAAATGCTGCATCTTTGTGGAGCTGCCTCATTTGCGCTTGCGACCTTTCAGGATCCCATACAATCATCAAGTCAAGCCGCGATTTACGAACTTGTAACAGCCATGTTGTTAACAAATCGCAGCTTTTCTGTCACAGAGACGGGACGAAACCGACCGATCAATTCAACAATTCAATTCACTTGCTCATTCATTCGCCAAGCAGCAGCAGAGCACGAGAGCCCACGGAGGATCGCAAATGGCGTCGACGTTCGCCCAGCAGCTGCGCACGAGCGCCACCAAGTCGTATGACAAGAGCAAGCACCGGCTGCTCGTGATCGGCGGCAACGGCTTCGTGGGCAGCAACATCCTGCAGCGCGCCGTGCAGAAGGGCATCGAGGTACGCAGCCTCAACAAGTCGGGCAAGCCGCAGTGGCAGGACGTGCCCTGGATCGACCAGGTGGACTGGCGCCAGGGCGACGTCTTCAACGCGGACGACCTGGCGAAGGCTGCTGAGGGTGTCACGGGCGTGAGTACGTGGTGCTGTGTGATCTGATCTGATCTAATGCGCTGTACGTGGTTGAAGGGCGACGATGATGGATGTGAAAAAAAGCTCACGCGCTCTTGTGTGGATGTGCTTTCTGTAGTCACGACTGTCGGCGCGTTTGGAAACAACGAGTTCATGGAGAAGATGTGCGGTGACACGAGCATCCTCACCGCCCAAGCCGCGCAGAAAGCAGGTACTGTCCTATTTGTATGTGATGAGCGCACGTGGCATGTGTGTTGGAGTTTTCTAGTGAGGTAAACCGTTTTGGATTACAGGCGCCGAGCGGTTCGTGTTCATCTCTAACTCGCGTGTGGGCTCGTACGTGCCGACGTGGGCACCGCTTTACGGCTACTACCACGGCAAGGAGCGCGCGGAAGCTGCGGTAGTTGCTCGGTATGCCATTGATTGCTACCATGCTCCTGCACCTTTCAAAGTTGTGTTTATATCCTATCTATCCATTCTACATGTGTAGATTCCCAACGACGGGCGTGTCACTCCGCCCCGGATTCATCTATGGCTTGCGCCGCACGAACTCGTACAGCGTGCCGCTGCAACTCGCCGGCATCCCCATGACCGCGCTCTCGCGGAATCTCGGTGCCGTGTCGAAAGTGGTGTCGTACATCCCGTTCTTCGGCGAAGAGATGCGCGCCGCAATCCCGGTGGGTGCGGTCGCGAAAGCCGCCGTGCTGAGCGCCATTGGGCCAGTGCACGGCCAGACGCTCGACACCACCAACATGCTCGAGCTGGCAGACTCCTTCCACAACACGCTCTGAGCTTCTAAATGTTCCTATCCCGACCACGAACATTGGAAAACACACCACACTGAAATGAACAACCCCGCTTCTTAAGACAAAACAATACCAGAATTATAACAACAAAGCGGAATTTGTTCTATTGACCTTGGTGATGTGACTATCTCTTTGCCATCGCCTGGGCTGTGTACTTCATTCCGGAAAGTCCGATTTTCTTCTTGCGCTCTTCGGCGTCGAGTTTCCGCTGCTCCAGCTCGCCTGTCCGGTCTTTCCAGTATTTCTACGCAAGAATGAGGTTGCTGCGTGTTAGATGCTTGATCGTCAATTCTCTCATGCAAGAGCAAAGCACCGACCTCTTTCTGCTTTTCTTCCTGCTTGCTGAGCTCCTGCTGCAGCGCCTTCGAGTCTTCCTCTGTTGCCTTGGATTTGGTGCTAAAGCAGATCTCGTCAAGCGTCTGGACCTGCCCACATGGCAAGAAATACGCCGTTAGTGCAAAGTCGCAAAGCGCATCTAGCTCACAATGCTGCATGAATGATGGATCAGCTACCCATAAGTCTCGGATCGACGAGGACTCGGCAGTGAGCTCCAGCAGCTTTTGTCCGTTGGAGCCGAGAAGCACCAGCTCAAGCAGTCCTGCAGTGTCATGGTACCGCAATGTGAGATACAGGCGCAGATCATTCAGCCAAGCAAAGCAAACGCAGGGCGACGTACCGTTCGAGCACACTTTCCCAATGCGATAGATGGGGATTTCCTCGGCCCTGCTGGACCCCGTCGAAAGCCGCCAGAGCAATCTGCAAGAGCGATAAGTGCATTGCGCGAATCAGTGCCTCGTCACCTTGCCTACGATTCTGATAGATACGCACACGTATACCTCGTTGCGGTCGGATTGAGCTGCAGATAGATGTGCTCGGTCTTGCTCAGAACGCCCAGGTACGTGCTCTTCTTCTTGAACTCGCTGCCTTCCTTGAGCAGCTCCTGCCGCTGCAGCATCTCGTAGTTGCCACCACCGCAGCACGCGTTCCCCATCGCTCTCTCACGCTGCTGTTAGTGGCGCCTATGCTGCTGCTGCTTCTGCTTCGTCATACACTGCACTTGTTAGCCAACTCGATGAGAATAACTTGATTTGGTTTTGGGCCCTTGTGAGTTTTCTCCACGTGTTTATCTGTTGGTGTTGCACAGTGTTATTATGAATCGAGTCTTGTTTTTTAAGGTAAGGTAGTGTGTAAAATGGCAA
>JAASGK010000925.1:0-14316 GCA_023334195.1 Globisporangium emineosum
ATCTGGCAACGGTGGAACTGGCACCCAAGCGGCGTTGATCTGTGGTGCGGACACTCTGACGGCGATGTGTCAGTGGCGCGGTGGCGCTGGCGCGAAGGCAAGCGGATCTGGTCGCGGCGGCGTAGCGGCACTGGTCGCGGTAGCGTAGGGACTGGCGGCAGCGCTACTTGTGGTGGAAAAGCGGCTCAGGTCGTGGCGGCTCTTGTCGCAGCGGCGAACGCGATACCCACCAGAGTGGTGGTAGATGCAATGGACAGCTCTCCGCTTTGGTGACGCGATGTGGCAGCCTGTTGCTGCTCGTGAATTGATCAATTAAAACACGAGTTGCACAAAATGTTGCGGAGGCCACTGATTGATGAGGGTGTCGCAATATCAAAAAAAGGGGTGTCGCTCTAACAATCCCCAGTATATATTACATATTAATAGACAACATATTGAGAAGGAGATATGTACTTCAGATTGATAAGAAAGACGTCGCTATTAATATGATACTGATGCGCTATCATCGCTTAAATATGTGGAACTCTGTTGAGCTCCCTTCGATCTCACCTCATAGTCCACATCGTACATGTGATAGTGCGAGTGACAGGATGACCCCCTCCATACAAAAATAAAGTCATTGGGAATCAAAGAGGTGTGAAATGTACTCTTTCGTACACAGAGAAGCTCTGTGGTCGTCTTAAGCACCGACAGTGATGAGTTTTGCTTATCAAAATCCCATTTTATCATAATATTTGCGTTGAGCAATATTCGGAGATTTGATGGACCAAAATATTAAGGTCCTATATTAACAGCATGGAGAGAGGACGGTGGATCAATTTTGATAAAAAAATATAATAGACATACTGGTAATATTGAGTTTGGGATTAAGTTGAAGAGGTTTGTTTGTATTTCCACTAAAGTGAGAATGTGCGGGACCAGTGGTGCTGCATATACAGAAATTGATTGAAGGGTTGTTGTGTTCGGTGACCAGATTAATTTTTGATATTGTCGTGTCGTCACTCACTTTGCTCTGTGGATGTGGCGCCTCCAGCGTCAATGCTGCTGGCGCGCGCCAAGTGGCTAACTTGGGCGCGTCAGCAAGGCATGACGCTGAGTGCGTCGATAATGACACGGTGCTCTGCATGCATGTAGAGCGCCACGCATTCACACGCCGTTAGGCAGAGGTGCTCTGCATGCATTCAGAGCACCGAGCATCAACAACTTGGCCAGAAGGCCAGTGATGTGCTCAAGCACAAAATGATCAATAATAAAATTAAGATAAACCGAAGAGAGGGTAAATTAGGAATGAAAACCACATGCAGCCTTGGTGTTTGCGCGTGCAGCTGCATGCATGCACGCCATGGGCGCTACAGGGAGCGCCATGAGCGCCACGAGGGGGTTTGTCAGTCTCGAGCTTTTCCTCCTCGCGAATAACAAACACATCCAATCTCTCACTTTGCTTTTTGCATCCAACCCAACAACCACCACCTCCAACAAACACTCTCCGCCTCGACCTCCACTCTATCATCCACCAACACCCTCCACTTCGGCCATCACTCCAAGTTCGACAAACACTCTCATCGAACCTCCGTCCTCCTCGCCTCAGCCCATCCACGTCTGGGTATCCTCTGCAAAGTGTTACATCCAACGTGAGCAAGCGCTGACAAAACTCCTCGCCTGTGCGCCAGACCGGCACGCTGAGCGCACTGAAAAGCTGCTGCAAACCCACAAATCGGGTTTAAAGGAGATCAAGTCGCTGCAGAGCAAGCTCGCTTCGTTGGTTACGACCGGTTTGATCGCTCAGAGTCAACAACAGCGACGACACCACCACGATAGGACGATTGTACCGGTTGTCTGCTACCACAGTCCAGACGGCGACCTGGCGTTCCTGCAGGCGATCTTGAAGCAACTGGGCGGCGCGAAAGAGCAAGCGGTGTTTGTGTTGGTGGCAAGCGGCACTGACACAAGCGGAGGCGCGTTCCTTCTGGCCGGCCCTGAGCAGTTCGTCATGCAGCACAGCAGAGACGCAGTGCGGATGATCGACGGCAAGGGCGGCGGCGGGAAGAACGGCATCTTCCAGGGCAACGCCAGGAGACTGAGTGAGCTCAGGAGCCTCATAGACAAGCTGGAGGAGCTGTTGCTGGCCGAGCCGAGTGCGTGATGTGCTGCTGCTCATCGCGACCAACTCAAAGAGTGGCTCTTAGCGCTGCAGAGGGTGCAAGACGCCAGTGTACATGTTGAAGTTAGAAATCATGTGTCCACTTCAATGTGGTCAGCCTTCGAAAGACGTTGCACCAAAGATACAAACTTGCTGGGGCTGGCTCTTGGCTATGCGACACAACTGAAAACTCAAAGTTTGGATGAAGGCTCCGATTGGAGGTTGGCCGCCACTTGCGCATTTGTTAGATGCGTCAGCACATGGACCTTGTTGCAAGGATCCTTTTTGTAAAAGCAGCCACCGCCATCCAGCCAATTCCCATCTGTCTCCCTCTTTTCCACATCCCAATCCCATGATCATCCCGTATCACCTCCTATTTTGTCACTCGTTCCCAGAATCTGTTCGTGATTGGCTGAAAATCCATCCTACACATTTTTCATTGGTAAAAAACAACTTGAACCTGGTTTTGTCTCTTGTGCTCTCCTTATTAGAGGACAGTGAAGAGCTCTCATCCAAACAGCTTCAGTGAATAATCGCCAAGAGATCATTCACTTGGACTCAAATCCACAGCACCAAGCGACCAGCAAGGCATCCCGTCTCTTCACTTGAGCTCATTGCCGCTCTCGCTCCTTCCAGCGACCAGTCCCTCTCGAAGCCTTCAGCATGCTCAGCCGCCCTGTCCTCCGCGCCGCTGCCCAGCAGCAGACGCGCGCCTTCGCCGTGCTCACGAAGGAGAACATCAACCCGCGCGTGCTGCACGCTGAGTACGCCGTGCGCGGGCCGCTCGTGCTGCGCTCCGTCGAGTACACCAAACGCCTCAACAACGGCGACAAGTCGCTGCCGTTCGAGAAGGTTATCCCGTGCAACATCGGCAACCCGCTGATCCTCAAGCAGGAGCCGCTCGAGTTCCACCGCCAGGTACTCGCGCTCGTGAACGTGCCCGGACTCGTGGACACCCCCGAGGCGAAGGCGCTTTTCCAGCCAGATGCGATCGCGCGCGCCAAGTTCTACCTGGATAACATCCCAGGCGGCACCGGCGCGTACGGCCACAGCAAGGGCTCAGAGTGTGTGCGTATCGAGGTCGCCAACTTCCTCGAGCGCCGCGACGGATACCCTGCGGACCCAGAGGACATTTTCCTCACGGACGGTGCGAGTCCAGCGGTGCAGAACACACTCTTGGCGCTGATTCGCGACTCGAACGACGCGATCTTGGCGCCGATCCCGCAGTACCCGCTGTACTCGGCTGCGATTGCGCTTAACGGCGGCACGCTGACCGGCTACTACTTGGACGAGAGCAAGACCTGGGCGTCGACTGTGCAGGAGCTCACCCGTGCCACGAACGAGGCAAGAGGTCAGGGAAAGACCGTGCGCGCGGTCGCTGTGATCAACCCGGGCAACCCGACGGGCCAGTGCCTCACGACGGAGAACATCCAGGAGATCATCAAGTTTGCGCAGAAAGAAGGCGTCGTGATCCTCGCGGATGAAGTGTACCAGGAGAACGTGTACGCGGCCGGCAAGAAGTTCGTGTCGTTCCGCAAGGTGCTCAAGGACATGGGTCCGGCATTCAACGACGTGGAGCTCATCTCGTTCCACTCGACCTCGAAGGGCTTCACCGGCGAGTGCGGCCGCCGCGGCGGCTACATGGAGCTCGTGAACATCAGCGAATGTGCCAAGGACCAGTTCTACAAGCTCATGTCGGTGAACCTGTGCTCGAACATTGAAGGCCAGCTGATGGTCGGCATGATGACCAACCCGCCAAAAGAGGGCGACGCGTCCTACGCTCGCTACGCGCAGCAGCGAGACACGACGTTGAGCTCGCTCAAACGCCGCGCGGTGAAGCTCGTCAAGGCGTTCAACGAGCTCGAGGGTGTGACCTGTAACGAAACCGAAGGCGCGATGTACACGTTCCCGCAGATCACATTGCCGACCAAGGCGGTGCAGGCCGCCGAGAAGGCCGGACTCGCGCCAGACGCGTTCTACTGCATGGAGATGCTCGACACCACGGGCATCATCGTCGTGCCAGGCTCGGGCTTCGGCCAGGAGGAAGGCACGTGGCACTTCCGCTCGACCATCCTGCCGCCGGAAGAGGACATCGACGAGGTGATCGAGAAGACCGCCACGTTCCACGCCGCGTTCATGAACAAGTACAGATGAGCTGGGAGGAGAAACTAAAAAAGCCAAAAAGAAAAATGGACAAAGCACATCCTAAAAATTCAAGAAAACCTGTCCTAGATCTGTGTGCCCTTCCTTTTTTGCTTATGAGTCAAATTGCGAGTCTACCGTCTTACACTTGTCGGCGCGGTGGCTTTGGGCTTGAAGCTGCTGGCGGCGGTGCTGCTGTCTATTGTTCCTAATCTGCTCTTGTTGCCGCTAGCCCCCAGCCCAGAGGCACTCCCGTTGCTCGTGGTCATGACTGTACTGGATGACATGTTCCCAATCGAGCCGCTGCCTATCGAGCCGCTGCTGCCAGGTTTCGTCCCTGTGGATGGACTATTCTCCCGCTTCGCTGGGGCCGTGGGTCGAATGATCGGGATCTTCGTCATCGCACCGGTGTCTTTTGGTAGTCCCGTGCCGCTTCGGATCGATGCCACCATTGTTTTGCTCGTTGTGGTGGTCAGCTTACCCGTCGAACCCATCACTTTGATCGCTTGAGGTATTTTCGCATTCGCAGGACGAGCAGGAGCGCAATTCGGCAATGTTGTCAGTGGGGGACTGGGTTTGTTCGGCGTCTTCGGTGCACTCTTTCCTCTATTTGGGTCTATCTTGCCCGACATCCCGATTGTTAGTGCGCTGCTTCCAACTCCTCCCATGCCGATACCGCTCATTATACTGCTGCTGCCACCAATCCCGCTGCTACTCGTCCCAGTTCCTCGACCAGTGTCTTTCCCCTGCGTCCTTGTGAGCTTGTTCACTAGGTCCAGTGACTTGACACGAGCTCGGCGCACAACTTGGCCATCCTTCCCGACCACCAGAGTGTACTCCAGCATGCTCGACCATTTGGAATCTGCCGACGAGTCTTCGTGGTCAGAAACCAAGCCGAGATTTTCCTCTTCACTCACCTTGCGTTTGTCATCCGAGTCTTCTTGCGGTCGTCGGTGCTGCTGCCCCAGCTCGGAAATTTCGATTGCAGCTTTTGCGTCGAGGATTGCGTTGGCGACGTCGCGGTCCGTGTCGGCTATCGCATCCTCTAAAAACTGTCGAATGCGCTCCAGCATCTTGTCATCACTCAAGTGCGCGAGCACATCTCTCCATTGTGGTACAACCGTCGCAGCTTTGAATCGCACGTTCGGGATCGGGTCTTCCAGTAGATCGATCGCGATGTCGAGAAAGTTCAATCTGCAGTACTGTCGACTGTTCACTCCCAGTGCAAACACACATGCATCCAGGTAAAGAATGCGCCTCCAGTAGCTCTTCGAGTGACCGAATTCGTTCCGGATCTTGCTCAGCAAAGAGTAGCGATGGCTCGAGATGTCGTTCTTGCGAATGCATTTGATCAGCACCTGCATCGCCAGTAGCTGCACGGGGCGTGCGCCGTCTTCAATCAGGTCGAGTATGATGGGGATTACCATCTCGTACATCTGCATCGAGGAGCAGAACGATGGGAAGCTTTGCAACGTTTCGACAAAAGCGACTTGGTCACGATTTCGACTCGCTGGTAGGATGCTGTGGAATTGGATGACCGATTTGATGACAGCATCCAGCACTGCAGCCTGCATGGACGTAGTATACACCGATCGGCTTTCTGTCAGTTGGTTGCATACAAATTAAACCATGAAGTGGTGGCGTACCTTTAGATCATCATCGCCAACTCCAAACATTGAATTCATGATCTGCGGGACTCGAGAGATTGCCATTCCTTGCACACTCGGTGCTTCGTCTTTCAAAAGAGTGATAAGTAACGGCTTCAGGTACCTTTGCGCGCGTTGCTGCCCTAGTAACAATACGATTTCGTGGATCCCTGCAGCGACATGATGTCGAACCTAGAAAGATGATAAAAATGAGTCAACTCTGAATATATCATGGTTATTGCCTCTAGAAAGCAACACACCTTTTCGACTGGGTCGTTGCAGAGCTTGACAAGCAAGTCGTCCATGAGCAGCGGGACGTAGGATCCTCCAAATGCTTTCACAATCGCGGGGAAGTTGTACGCGCAGTACTGCCGAATCTGAATGTCATCCTTGGAGCAGAGCTTCGCGTAACTTTGAAGGAAAACTGGCGCATTATCGCTCCCAAGATTGTTCAGTGCGGCAAGCTTCGTGACGAGATTACCGTACTGCTCAGCCATCGACAGCACCAAGTAGTCCGGATGGGATTCCACCATGTTTAGGAACTCCGGGATCACGCGCTTTATTCTTTCCGCCGGAGGGAAGAAGTCTAGCAGCGACAAAAGCGCAAGGAAAGCGGTTTGCTTTACCTGCAGAAGAAAAGCGATACAAATTTGTGATCAATATACAACAAAGTGTTCGCACCATATCACAGACCGCATACCTGCTCTTCTTCATCTTGGAGAAGTTCAAGCAGTTCGGGCAATAACTCCGAGCACGCTTTCTCCTCGCTGTCATTAAAGTGAACAGAGTCAGCAACCAACATTTTCAAAGCGCTTCAACATGAAAACAAATTCCTCACCCAACAGCGCGCGCTAAAGCGTCCAGCTGGACACACATGCACTTCCGAACCTCGGCATCCGTGTCTTGGCAGAGCGCCATCATCTATTTCCCCCATAAGTTCGCCGAGTCAGTATCGTCTCAGAGTTGACCACACTTAAACAAAAGTACCTTTTGAAGAAAGAGCCCTTCGATATCCTGCGGCGACAGCATGTTTTGAGCGGTGATCGCTCCAAGGAGAAGGCAGCAGATCAAGCGTGAACCAGGGGGCTGAGAGACATCGCCTTTGTCGATCGCTACCCGAAGAATCTGTTGCAAGGATAGGAGTAATTTTTTGGTGAGAGACTTTAACAGAGAAAATACGAAAAGGGCACCAATTCCCATCTCACCTGTGTCTTCTTCAGCCCTCCACCTAAACGCGACAGCGATGCAATCACTGCCAAACTTGCCGCCTCTGCGTAGTCTTTCTGTTGGATATCCGTGACCATGTCAAGTGCCAAAGGAACCAACAGCTTCGCGACCTGCTCGTCCGACAACAAAAATATCGCGTCCTTCTTTTCTTCGCGGCAAGCATCCACTTGCTGCACGTACTGCTCGTGGAAAGAAACTATCGGGAAGTCCAACACTTTTCCATCGACTGTAGCGCACGTCAAGCTTGTGATGCCTTTAAAAATCTCCAGAAGCACCGCAGAGTTGTTGTGCACATCAGATTCGCACTTCTGCCACGCAACCTGTATTAATCGGTGGAAATCTGAGTGTTAGCAATGCACCACAGATACTTCGAGATCGGAGGTAGAATATCAGACACATTACCTTGATGCAGTCGAGAACGAGAACAAGATTGCTCTTCGAGTTGTTGCTCGACAGGATTTTCGGTAGTGACGACAACACGCTGATCTTCTGCTTGTCCAGACCGGTTTTCAGGAGCTGCTCGGCGCGCTCCATCTCGGGTAGATCTTCGCTCACATTCAACTTCTCCAAGTCCGAGAGAGACTAGAACGACAGACCGAGAACAAACAAAGTTAGCCTCAGCAACTCTCTTTCCCATCCGCCATCTCAATTCCCACTCAACGTACCAGCGTGTCTTCTCGCTCGAAGCATTCCGCTTCACGCTCGTTGAAGAAGCCTAGCTCCTCCATCTTGATGCAGTATCAGCGAAGCTCACGTGAACGACCAGCGCAGTCCCTCTTGCTTCATTCCCCGGGGCAGAACAGCGCGCGACCTCGACCAAATGCGCGTCCGGCGTCACGGAGTTGCCGCTCTTCTTTTTTGAAAAGCGAATGCTCACACGGCTTGCTGTACCCAATCCGAGACGCGGGGTCTATAAATTGCCTAGACACGCCACCGCTCTTTATCTTTGGATTGCTCTGCTTCTTCTGTTCCAACTTCATGGCGCCTGTCAACCAGGCTCACTCTCGTCTTGCCCCCACTCGAAACGACCTCTGTGTTGGCTG
Organism: Globisporangium emineosum; assembly: GCA_023334195.1. Lineage (NCBI taxonomy): Eukaryota > Oomycota > Peronosporomycetes > Pythiales > Pythiaceae > Globisporangium > Globisporangium emineosum. Next base: position 8,199 of record JAASGK010000925.1, read on the forward strand.
CCAAAAATAACTCTTTCATGATGCCGAGAATAGCTGCTGCCAGCTTCTGTGAGCCAGCAGGCATGTTGAAGCTTCTCTATATCTCGCGAACGCGCTTGCCACGCTTATTGGTCGCCTAAATCTATGAGGCACTTATTGCGAGTGAGTTCACATCCTTGAACGCCGATCATTGCGCTTCAGCGCGCCTCCCCATACGTTGAGTAGCAGCGGGTATAGAGGTATTTGCGTTCATGATGTCCAGGTATTTCTGCCAGATGAACGCAACTTCCTTGTCTTTCCCGCGCACGACTTGATCGCCTCGCCTTTGCTCAGCCTCGCGCTGCGACTCGCTAAGAAGAAGCTCTTCTCGAAGTCGTCGAGTTTCGCGCAACAAGAGCTTCTCGTTCACCTGGGCTTTCTCGAGAGCACTGGTCGCTTTGCTCAGCTTCTCTCGGAAGTGCACCAGCTGCTTCTGTTTTTCCATTTGCTGCGCTGCTAGATCCGACTTCCATACAACCTGATCTGCTTGCGCTTGGCGTTTGTCGTCCTGTACTTGGTCTACGATCTCACGCAGCATTTCAAGTTCTTGCTCAAGCGCATGCATTTGCTGCTGAAGCTTGGAGTTCTTTGCTTGCCAGAGTTGCTCGCTTTGGGTCTCTACTCGCTTGGCGTCAAGCACGCTCTGCATGAGCTCTGCTTCCTTTCTGCTCTGTGCGTCTATTCGCTGCTTCAACTCGTCAACTGTGCGTAGGGCACGCTTCATCTTTGATCTCCATGTCTTGATCTCTTGCTTCAGTTCGTCGTTCGCTTCTTTGAGCTTGTCGTTGAGTCTTGAAGAATCACTCAGCTGATCATTGACGCGCAAGAACTCCTGTTCCCAGTGAAGCCGCTCGTTGTCTTTTCCGTCCAGTACTTTGCGCATTGTGTTGTTCTCCTGTGTGAGGCCGTGCAACTGCATCTCCTTGGTCAGCAACGTCTTCTTTGCTGCAGAGACTTGGTGCTCCAGGTGCTCCACGCGCGTCATTGCATCGCTGAAGAGCGTCATGCGGCGCTCGATCTCCTCAGTCGTCTGCTCCAAGCCTTCGGTGAGCGCCGCGATCTTGCTCTGCAGCAGCTCGTTCTTCGCTTCCTTTTCAGCCGATCGCTCACGCAGGAAGCGTAACTCGCGCACTAACTGAAGTTGAAGCTGCTCCTCCACTTCGTCGTCTTCGTCTTCTGCCCCATTGTTGTGTCCGCTTGCGTCACGATCCCGATGCTGCTCAGCACCCATGATCACATACGCATACGCATAGAACACAAGACACACATGAGCAGCTCGCCATTATCGCCAACCTATCTGGAACGTTTGCTGCAGTTCATTCGCTTCATCTGTGTGGCCAGTGAGAAAAATAACGCGTCCGATGTAATCACACGTACCCAAATGTGTTTGCGCGAGCGCGCTCCATGCTCTTCTTCCTCTCCTGCTGACCATGAAGCACCATCGCCATCGTCGCCGCCGTCCATATCTCAGCAGCAGACTCGCCACTGGCGCCCCTGTCCGCCCTTCTCCAGTAGTCGCATCTTCATTCTGCGCAAAAGCAAAATGCCACGTCCGCCCTTTCGCGCGCGCTGACTGGCCAACTTCAACTACAAACTTTAGGGACCATCACTCTGCATGGGCACACCACAACAATCAATCGCTGGATGGATTCACGATGTGCAACAATGCTGGTGGCGGCTGGTGTTTACGCTGGTGTTAAACACCGCTACAGTACCACACACAGGAATGCTCACTCACTTCTCAATTCGCCACCTTCCACGCACCCCTCGCCAAGCTTTTCTACAGTGCGATGCCGACCCACGAAGCCCCTGTCGACACCCCTATCGCCGCTGAGCAAGACCCGTTTGTGCGCATCGTGCCAACGCAATTGGCAGGCACGCTGCGCCAGAAGTCCGAGAAGACCCGCCCGCTCATCATTGACGTGCGTGGCGATGACTACAAGGACGGCCACATCGCGTCCGCCGTGAATCACCCGGAGCCCAACTTCCACGAGGACGCGCAGGTCGACGCGCTGGTGGAGAAGTACAAGAACGAAGAGACGATCGTGTTCCACTGCCAGATGAGCCAGGTGCGCGGCCCGTTTTGCGCCAAGCGCTTCGCCTCGCGCCTCGAAGTGTTGCTCGCGAGCAAAGAGAAGAAGCCAAACGTGCAGGTGCTCACGGGCGGCTACAAGGACTTTTCAGAGCAGTTCAAGGACGACAAAGAGCTGCTCGAGAAGGAGCCATCCGCATCCGTATAGCTAAAGAAGATCGGTTCATCTAAACGCATTGTTCTCTTGATGCGTCCATACATTCTATGAATATCAATCAATGCACATGCTGTTCGCTCTTCCTTGGTGGTACATGTACCAGTATCATGGTTGGTCACAGTCCCAAATGCTGTGCTGTCATTTCATGTGGCATTCAATGTGGCAGGCGACATCACCTCCCATCCCAGCCAATCATATGCATTTGGAGGTCAGTTTCAGCCAATCACTCAAGTTCTTGGTAAATGACGCACCGCACAATCCCCACCGCAGATGTGTCTAAAGAGCTCCTCGAAGTTAGTTGACAATGGAAAAGCTGTTCTGTTTATTTCGTCGTGTCTGTGCATGTGAATGATGTATGTGCTGGTAGTTCTGCTAGTAAGTAGACTGGCGAGCGCATGTGCCTACGTGCGTACATTCATGCGCTTCTGCTACCAATACTCTTTTTATAAAAAAACGAAAGAAGGATCATGCAACGCGATCGAGAACTGACGGAGTCTGTGCTCTCGCAAGCGCAAGGATCTGCGTCACTCAAACGCATCACTTAGTCGGAGCTGATGGCGCCCTTCGCCTTCTTCGTTTCGTCTGGGACCGTGTTGGGCTGACGCGTTAAGCAGAGCACACGCTCCCACGTACGGCCGAACGGGTCCATGGAGCGGGGCGAGTTCTGCGTGATCGCCGTGATCGGGAAGTACACGACGCGGTTCGCACTCAAGCCCACGGTGAAGCCCGTGTAGCCCGCCATGGCGCCGTGCACCGCGTTCTGCGCGAGCATCATGCAGTACAAGCTGTCGGCGGCGTTCGCAGGCACACTGCGGATCATGTACGATGGGTCGATGTACTTGACCGTGCACTCCTTGCCCTTCTTGGCAAAGTGGTCCTGGATTTGCTTCTTCATGAACTCGCCGATCGGTGGCAGCTTCTTGTTGCCACCAGCGTCCGTGGCAGCGGACGTGCCCAGGAGCTCTTCGCCTGCACCTTCGGCGACAACGACCACGCCGTGTCCGTTCTCTTCCACGACGTGCTCCAAGTGGTCCAAGCAGCTTCGTGGGCCGTGCAGCTCAATCGGCACTTCAGGGATCAGACAGAGATCCACGTCGCCACTCGAGAGCGTCGCGTGCGCGGCGATGAAGCCGGCGCTGCGGCCCATGAGCTTCACGATACCAATACCGTTCGGCACGCACTTGGCCTCGGTGTTCGCCGATCGGATCGCGCGCTGCGCCTCTTCCACGGCAGTGTTGAAGCCGAAGCTGCGGTCCAAGAGGTCCACGTCGTTATCGATCGTCTTTGGGATACCGGCGACCGCGATCGGCAGCTTGCGCGCCTTGCATTCGTCCGAGATCTTGTTCGCAGCTCTGTGGGTGCCGTCACCGCCGATCACAAACAGCTGGCACACGCCGTGTGTGGTCAAAAAGTCGATGATCTTGTCGAGGTCAAAGCCGCCGCGGTTCGCGCCGAGGATGGTGCCACCGGAGTGGTGAATGTTCTCCACGGACTTTGGCGTGAGCATGATCGGCGCTTGCTTCTGATCCATCGACGTCCAGTTGTAGAAACCCTCAAAGCCCATGCGGATGCCGTAGATCTCGCGCACGCCGTACAGGTTCCAGAGACTGAGCGTGAGGTCACGCACGACATTGTTGAGGCCCGGGCAGAGCCCGCCGCAGGTCACGATCGCAGCCTTCACCTTGAGCGGTTCAAAGTAGAGCGACGCACGCGGGCCGGCGCGCACGTAGGCGCGCGACACAGCCTCCTGGTGGTCGTTGCGACGGATGTCGCCGAGGATGACGTCGGTCGAGCCCATGATCTTGTTGTACGTGCTCTTGCGCTGCACTTCGCCCTGCGGCTGCGTGTCGATCTTGCGCTGGTTGCTCGCCTGGCGGTGCAGCTGCGGCAGCCAGTCGCTGAGGCTTGGCACCGGCAGCAGGTACGTGCGCGTGATGGTCACTTCCTCGAGCAGCACCATGTCGCCGAAGCCCTTGGGGTGCTTCTGGAAGAACGGCGACGCGTTGTGCTCCTCCTGGAACGCCTCCTGCTGCTGCTCCTGCTGTTGCTGGTCGGCGCCGCTGCTGCTGCTCATGCTGGCGGATTAGATGGTAGTTGGTTTCTTCTTCCTCTTCTTCTTCTTGCGGGGAGAAATGGAATCTGAGGGCGAGATTCGCGTCGCGCGAGCTCTGCAGCTGCTGCTGATTGACCAACCGGAGCGTCTCGGGTGGATTGCGGCGAAGGAGCGCAAAGAAAAGAGCGCACGGCCGGCTCCAAGCACCAAAGGCGTAAATACAATATGCATCTGATTAAGTACGATGATCGCTTCGTATGTCAAAGTACAATATGTATCTGATTAAGTACGATAATAGCTTCGAATCTCCGATCAAGCAACACTTATTTTTTGGTCTTCTTGGACTCAGATTACATAAAAGTTGTCCTTGCCTATTTTTACTGCCGCCTTCCTTATTTTATAGGGTTTTAGTTTTTAACCCTTATCACAGAAAAAAGACCTAAACTCCCCCTCCCCTATTTTTCTCGATCTTTGATTGGTGGAAATTAAAGCAAAACCTCAAAGACAAGGTTTGAAAAAAATGCATCCATCGGCGAACAAAATTGTCCGAAAGTGCCATCCGCATGTCTTTATTGCTGAACCCAAAACGTTATTCGCACTTACACGGAGTAAAGTGCGTGCTCTGAATACTGGACTCCAGCCCATCTGCGTCGAATTTAATTAACTTTGGGAAATGTGAATACTAACCAGTTTAAATAATTACTCCCTTTAATTTTGTAAACATCCCCAGTACGGATCGTGAAGTTTTCGAAATCGACCTTGTAAAATCGTAAATGAAGAGTATTGTAAACTTAGCAATATATACACGGATTGAATTCCTATTTTTCAAGAAAGGAAATCCGAGTTCAATTCGTTACACAAAACCTACTTTTGTGCTTTGCAGATACTTTGGGATAACCGACTAATAAAAACGAGTTTTGTGGTTTGATCTATTTAGGATGCTCCTAATAAGATTTGTGGGGAGGAGCTAAAACTCGCTTTTATATCTCGCCCAATTCTGTTTTGTAATCGGTTTTAGAACTCGGTTTTATGAGGAATAAGTATGTTCAAAGCGAAAAAAGCCTGAATGCGTTTTGAAAACGCATTTTCGACGTTTTCGTGATAAAACAGAGAGACAGTGGTGGGTAACTCTGAATTGCAGATAAAAAAGAGAAGGAAGAGGAGACCGAATGTGTGCACAAGCGGACACAAGATACTGTACCATATGGTATTGCAAAAGTGAATCACTCAACGGTCACCAACTTGTGGTTTGCTAAAGCTCCAGAGACTCAGAAAGCGCGTGTCATGTCAAAGTACTGCCGTGTGCAGTGCTGCTAGAATCTGCGCCTCATGACGCCTCGCGTTGCAGCGTGATGTGTTACTTAACTTTGGTGTCTATTAGTACCGGGCCAATAGCACATGGTGTATTGTCACACCCTTGATTCTTTGCTCGTAATTAATATAACCCAAGTCTTGATTAGAGGAGGCTGGACCAACTAAAACTGAGTTTTAGCTTCTTCTCAACTCGTTTTTAGAAGTCTAAAATAGAGGGAAAAACATCTGCAAAGCACAATAAGAGTTGAGAATAACACAATCGCAAAAGCACTACACCTAATACAGTTCAGTGTATAAATTTTCAACTCGCTGCCTTCAGTTTCAAAGACTGATACTGTGGCTGTAAAAGTCTCCGCACCCCTGAAAATTTATCACGTTTTGCGAATTTTCTCCGCTTGTGAGAACTTTCGCCAGGAGAATTTGGGACGGGAATATTCTCCGTGATGAGCTGGTCAGTCTGAGCCGTCTCTTAGTCCATAACGCC
>JAASGK010000926.1:0-14283 GCA_023334195.1 Globisporangium emineosum
CAAAAACACGTCACAGCTGATCAGTGCTGTGATTGAATAAGCATATCCAAACAGCGTGGCTCAACTCGTAAAACTCATGGCACGGCGCGTCGAAACGTGTCCGAAAAAAAGTGGATTTAAAGACTTGGCCATCAGTGTAACAGGGAATGAAAACTTATTGTTTTCAAAAAAAATGGGTGGTGTGTCCGATGTTTTTCTGACAAGGCGATTTTTAAATATCTCCGCCTTGGTGATTTTCCTCAAGGACGATTTCCGGTGGATTTCGCTTTTTTCTGCACATGTTTGGTTCTACAAATTCGCTCTATTGGTGTCTTTTTGCCGGGTCTGAACTGGGATGCCCTCCTGTTCTGCCATCTTTTTGATCATTTTTTTGGTTAATAATAATAATGTTTGCCTACATGTTGATTTAACGGGTCAGACGGGAGATGGCTGTATTTGGCTGTACCCATGTATTTTTGGAGTACCGGTACTGTAACTTGGCCAAAACAACCCATCCATTCTGGACCCCTTTGATATGCTTATCAGGCGTGTCAACCAGAACGTGAGTTCTCAGAGCAAAAGCAGATCGATGCGTCGGCTGCTGACAGCTGGATCGGTCTGAGGCGGCTGCTCTCTCCTCGGAGTGCTCGTAAAGGATTGGGTCCAGAAACAGCCAAATGATCCGTCCATTATTTTCCATTCAGAGAGGCACAGAGACATGCATATGGAAGCATCTGTGTGCCCAGCACCAACTTATTGTGGAAAACAAAATGGCTTGAAAGCTCTCTCTCTCTCGGGAATTCGCCGCCACCAGCACCAATCGAGCAGCGCACTCAGCACCACATCTCAGAACAGCACCACCAGCAAACACAGCAAGCATGAGTGACTGGAAGAACGAGTGGCTCGTGCCGATCATCTTCGTGGGCCTGTGCGCCATGTCCTTCCTCTGGACCTGGGCCACCACGCCGGGCTTCAACGCGCGCGACAAGCACGTGTTCATCTCTGGTACGGTTGGTTCTGAGCGAATATGGTGCCACTACTGTGCTGAAGTAATTCCTTTGCAGTACGATGGACTGACAACATGTATTCTCTGTGTGTGCATGTCTTGTAGGTGGCACGAAAGGAATCGGATTTGCGATCGCCAAGAAGTATGCGCACGCAGGCGCAAAGCTGTCGCTGGTCGGGCGCTCCATGGCTCGATTGGAGCACGCGCGCGCCGAGATCCAGCAGAGCGGAGAGCTCAGCAGCTCGCATCCGATCTTCCTCGCAGTGTGCAACATCAGCGACTTCGAGCAGGTCGAGTCCACGATCGCGCAAGCGAATGCCTTCCACGAGCGCGTGACGGACCACGTTGTGCACGCGGCTGTCATCGTGACTCCCGGTCTCGCATGGGAGCAGGACCTGATGCAGATGCGCAAGGACACCGGAGTCACATACTTTGGCGCAGTGAACTTGTTCAGAAGCGCGACGCCCGCGATGGTCGAGAACGACGTCCAGGGCAACTTTGTGATCGTCTGTCCTGCCATGGACGCGTTCAGCAACTCGATCGGTTCGAGCGCGTTCAGCGGACCGCTCGTTGGCTTGCGAGGGGTCGCCGAGGCCTTCAGGTGAGTGCTGATGGTGCCGTTGCTAGTGTGAATGTGAACTTTGATAAGCTAACAGCTCGCTGTGGAAATGCTCGTGTGTGTATTCAGAAATGAGCTGTTGTCAATGGACATCGCTGTGAGCATGTACTATCATGGAAAAGTCGCCAGCAGATCCAACATCAGTCACACGACAGTGCCAAGCACAGTCGCGAAGGAGCCTCAGACGTGAGCAGTTTTTGATAGTCTACGTCCCGTCCGCTGCACTTGTTCATCAACCAGACTGCTAACCATTGTCTTTTTGTTTTGCTGCAGTCCAACCGCGGGAGCTGACGAGATCAACATCGACTTCACAGCCATGAAGGACGCGCTCTCGATCTCCCCAATCGACTTAGACGCGGCGGCGCAGAGCCTCTTTGACGGCCTGCGGGCAGGCTACTTCCTCATCACCAACAGCTGGAGCGGCTTCTGCTACCGCGTCGCGAGCGCGGGCATCACGCCGCGCAAGGTGGTTATGTTCGAGTTCACGCTGGTGTTCTTCATGATCCCGTACTTTGAGATCTCGCGCATTTTGAGAGAGCGCCAGGCGAGACGAGCAGCTCCAATCACGCTCGGCGGAGCTTCTTCAGTCTCGCGGTCCACACAGGGAACTGCATTCTGAGCGACCCCGCCTAGCCAAAGGGCCGACTGATTACACACTGTAGAATTGTGAATAACGGTGTATGCATGCTTGATGAAAAACGATCTATTGGCGCATCTGATCCATTGACTGACTCACTTCGTAGATTTCGCTGATCGATTATCCTTTTCACAGTTTCTGCTGGTTGATGTGTATACAGTTCCAGTGGCACCACGTCTCACTTGACGATTACGAGGTGAACAGTTCCATGTCAAGTCAATCGTGTGGATCACAGAAATCGCAAAGAGAGAGAGAACGGAGCTCTTGGGAAACGCGCATCCAATGAGGGATCTGTTCGCTTTTGCTGCAGCCAGCCAGCGCTGAACGTGTGGCTAAGTCACCCCGCGAGCATGCTCTCAGTGACAAGCGACGCTGACAACACCAACAAATGCTGCAGGTAGAATAGAACTGGATGTTGGGATAGAGATCCATGTTGACCAGCGCTAGGGGGACATGCTGCCACCACGTTTGTCTCAACGTTGAAGCGAGCTGCTGCGGCGTAAGACAGTGGATCGACTCAACACAACACGATGCATTGCACAGTGAGAAGGCACAATGAGAAGACGTGATAACGAAGACAAAATCAACATGAGAATATTCAAAAGCATCTACTACCTACAACCAGCAACAACAACAACGTTCGTGCCAAAAAAAGAGAGAATTCAATAGGTAAAAACACATCGACTTGGTACTTACTGCATGCCCACATCCATCCACCGTTCCCGCCGCGACGCGTCAGTAAATTCATACCACACCATCATCACCATCGTTACACCAAGCGTCTATCCTTACACCATCGCACTCAAACAGAAGGTTTGCTTGCTTATAATGTCACTCCCTCCAAGTTGGATGGAGCAGGAGCGGCGGCGGCTGGTGCAGCGGCCGGAGGCGGTGGCGCTGGCGAGGCTGGCTTCGGGATCGCGCGGTGCACGCGCTTTGGCACAGCAGGCGCGGCTGGAGCAACTGGAGCACCTGGGCTTGGCGGCACCGAGCCGCTGGAGGCACCAGGCGTGGCTGGAGCAGCCTGCTTTGGCGACGCAGTCTTCTTTGGCGACGCAGCCTTCTTTGGCGACGCAGCCTTAGCTTCTGGAGAGGAGGCCTCGCTGTTCTCGATCAAGCTTCCATTGTCGCTTGGCGTGCGACGACCATTGATGAGGCCCTTGCCAGTGCCGCGCACGGCCTTGGCCTCCTCCTGGTCGATGAAGCGGATCGAGTTCAGCACGTATTCCTTGTCGGTCTTCATCTTCTTCAAATTAGCGACGACCGTGGTCTCCTCAACAGTTGCTGCTTCCATCGCATTGGCAACGTTCTTCAAGAGAGAGGCGTCAATCTCCGAAATGCTCTTCTTCGACTTGATCAATTCGACAATCCATTGCTCCGAAGCGTGAATCGCGTCGCCAAGCTTTCCTTCAGCCTGGCCACCGTTTTTGTGATTCGACGCGCCCGAGCTCTGGCGAGCGAGTTTCTTTTGGATGTCCTTCAACGCAGGGATGCGCGCCAACGTGTCCTTGTCCCAGTCAATGTCGCTTCCCTTGACCTTCAGGTCCTCCATGAGCTTGCGCTCCTTGCGGCTGGCGTCCAGCCACTTCTCCTGGCGCTTGATGTCACGCTCCATCACGAGCTTGAGCCACTCGAACACGTCGCGCACCTCCTTCATCTCGTAGTTCTCGATCTTGAACTTCTTCGCGAATTCACTGCACGCGCGGCGGTCGTAGTAGTTGCGGCTCTTGATGAGGCGCTTGGCGGCTTCGAGCTCCGCGTCGCGAGGCAGCACTGGCTTCTCGCGCTCGTTGCGGCGGCTCTTGATCTTATCCAACTCGATTGGGTACTTGGCGTGCTCGTTCTGCATCTGCTTGTAGCTGTCGATGAGCGAGCGCGCGCGCTGTTCGATCAAGTCGCCCTCCGAGCGACGCACCTGGCTCTCCTTCGCGAGCGAGGTCTTCTCCGTGGAGCACAGAGCGTTCTCCTCGCTCTCCATGCGCTCCATGAAGGCGTTGATCGACTCGACCTCGCCCTCCAGCTGAGTGCTCGCGTGCTGCAAGCTCTCTTCCTCTTCCATGAGACGGTTGGTCAGCATCTCGAAGGCTTCGCCCAATTGCTGCAGCAGGCTGCGGATCTGCGAAGTCATCATCATGTCTTCGTCCTTCTCCTGCGCCTTCGTCAGGCTGTACACGTCTTCCACCTGGGCCCACAGGTCGCGCTTCTCCAGCTTCTCCTTGGCGAACTTGCGGCTCGAGTTGAGCTCCTTCACGACACCCTTGACGTCGCCCTCGTCGTCCTTCTGAAGACGAGCAGCATCCTTCACGTCCTCACCACGCTCGGCACGTCCGCTCTCGAGGAGCTTCATGTCCTTCTTGCCGAGGTCCACGGTGTGACCAGTCACGTACTGGAACCAGTTCTCCGACGACTTGAGCATCTCCACCTTGTGCTCGCCGTTCAGGATGCGCTGCTTCTGGCGCATGATACGCTCTTCCTGCTCGATCACACGGTGCGTGAAATGCTGGACGAGCTTCTGCAAGTCCGCGGCACGCACAGCCTGCTTCACAAGACGGTCGGCTTCGCGTTTCTTGCGGTTCGAGTGGTCGTGCAGGGCGTCCAGCACCCAGTTGCCGGCGTTGTTCATCAGCTCGGTGATCATTGCCTTCTTCTCCTCGCGCTTCGTCTCTTCGTCCGCGAGCAGCTTTAGCTCCGAGTCAATCAGACCGTTGTACTCGACAATGAGCGTGTCTTCCTTGGCGGCGTTCTCGATCTCCTTGTCAAGCTTCTCGATGTGCTCCTTCATGCGCTTGAGCAGACCCTGGCAGAGCTGGTTCTCCTTCTCGAGCTGGACCTTCTGGTCGTCCAATTCCTTCTGGAACTGGGCACGACGGCGGCGGACTTCGTTCATGAACTCGTCGCGTTCGTCGACCTCGGGGTCACCTCCTTCCTGCGCAGTGCGCTGGTTGCTCTCGATCACCGCCTGGAGTTCTTCCTCGCGGATCTTCATGTCAGCCTCCAGACGAGCGACGTATTCGGGGGTGATGAGACGGGCGTTGCGCGCTTCGTCCAACGCGTTCTTGCAGTCCTCCTTGTGTTCATCAAAGAGCTTGCAGTCCTTCTTGCGCTCGTCAGTGAGAGCAGCGCGCTTGAAGAGAAGCATGCGCTGCGACTTGGCCTGGCGCGCAAGCTGGTCCGCAAAGATGTCGGTACGCTTCTTGCCGCGAAGCAAGCGCGCATCGTGCTCGTCAAGACGGGCCAGAGTGTTCTTCTGGCGCTCAGCCTGGACCACGCGCCACTCGGCCTCGTATTCGTCGTCGAGAGCAGTGTGGCGGGTGCGACGTTGCGCAATGCAGCGACCACGGGACGCGATCTCGCCCTTGAGCGTGAGCAGGTCCGCCTCAATGGCCTTAACCTTCTTCTGACGCGCCTCGGCTTCCAAGCGAACAAAGTCGTGCTCTTGGTCGTAGCGGACGTCCTCGTCGTGGCACATCTCGTCCTCGCGCTTCATGTTGGCACGGTCGCTGGTCCAGTGCTCACGCTCCTTCGCCAGCTTCATCCACTCATCGTCGACGGCATTGCCTTCTTCTTCGAGGAACAATGGCTCCTTCTCCATCATCTTCACCAACTGGTTGTGAAGTTCGACCAAATCGCGAGGCACCTGCTCGGCCTTGTCCGAGGCAGAGTGGTACACACCGTACGAGCGCACGATCCACTCGCTCGCAATATCCTTGGACACGGCAGGGTTGTGGTCCTCGGACCAGTCCGCACGGTGTTTGCTCCACAGAGCCATGTCGTTGTTCCACTGCGAGGTGTCCGCCTGGAAGGCGTCCTTCGACTTGGTGAACTCAACCTTCTCCTTCTGGCGAGTCTCCTCCTCGGTCTTGCGCACCGATTCATCACGCACAGTGTCGAAGAAGAGGATGTGGGTCGTGCCAGACTGCTTCTGGTAGCGATCCTTCTCACGTTCCATGCGCTCGGTCTGCGAGTCCTTGCGGGACTCGAGCGCTTTGAAGCGGGTCGCAGCCTGCTCGCGACGCACGTTCTGGAACGACTCACGGCGCTTCTGCTTCTCCTGGCGCTCCTTCTGGCCAGCGAGACGCTCCGTGTGCGCCTTCTGACGAGCAGTGAGCTCCTCGACCTTGGCGCGGATCTGCGCCTTCTCGAACTCGAGACGAAGCGACATGATGAGGCCGTTGTACTTGTCGTTGTCGTACAACTTCTTCGAAGTGCCACGACGGAACTTGCTCAACTCTTCGTTTGGAAGCACCAAGAACGCCTTCAAACAGTCCGCGTCGCGGAGAAGTGGGTGCAACAGACAACCGTACACGAACGTCTGGAGCGTCTGCGCCTTCTTCTCACGTTCAGCCTTGACCACACGCTTCTCTGGGAAGAATGGCAAAGCCTTGATGTTCGTGTACTCGCCAAGCGCGTGGAACAGCCACTCGAACTCGGCAAAGCTGCGCGAGTGCACAATCGCGTACTCGTTCGCGACAGCACGGTCCGAGTCCGCAAGCGCGTATTTGACGTTCTGCACCGCGGCTTCATTCGGTTCACAGTAGGTCTTGACGACGAACACTTCTTCTTCCGCAAGCGAGTTCTTTGGCTTGACAGAGAGATGGATGTCGAGCTTCGACAGGTACTCGAAACCAGCAGGTGGCTTCGCGACAGGGTCCATCACTGGCTTGATGAACTTTGGTGGCGCATCGAGACACGAGCTACAGTGACGCACTGGGCCTGGGAAACCAAGCTCTGGGATAGGCTTCGAACCTTCCGAGCACGTGTTACACACACTGCGCGTGCAACGGCGACAGTGGTGCTGGCGACGGCCGAGCTTGAAAGGACGGAAACACACCTGACACTCGTTCTGGTCACTTCGCGCCACTTCCGTCACGTACGAGGCAGCAGACTCGCTGACAAACGACTCGCGCACCATGTCCGAGTCGTGGCGCAAGCGCGACGCAGGGTCGTGGAGCGTGCGGTACGCGTCGTTGATCTTGTCGAGCTGCTCCTGCTCCTGAGCCGAGCTACCGTTCACCGAGCGCGAGACGTTGTTGTACTGGCGCGTGATCTCCTCTGGGCTAGCGTCCTTGCTGACGCCAAGAAGGTCGTAGTGACTGTCCTTCGACATGGAGCGCTTCGAGCCCTTGCGCTGCGCAAACACATCCGCTGGGGACGTGATCGCCTTCATCTGCAGCGCAGTGATACAGTTACGGCAACAAGGCTGCGCCTTCGTGCCGTACCCGAACGAGCCCGGGATCTGCATTTTGTTCTTCACACAGGAGCTGCAAAAGAGCAAACCGCAGACGCGACAATGGTGACGACGAGGCTTTGGGAAACCAAACGTCGACTTGCAGTCCATACACTCCGAGGAGAAGTTATCTGGCACCCAGAGCTGCTCCAGGCCGGCGACTTCCGAAGGCATGCTGTCGAGCGAGCCGCGACCGGCATCATCCTGGGAGCTGCTGCGCGCTGCCGCTGCCGGACGAGGCACTGGAGCAGGGCTTCCGTTGCTGCTGCTGCTGGATAGCGCCGAGCGAGGCGCTGGGCTCGGAGACTGACTGCGGCCAGCCGCACTTGGAGCCGACGTTGGAGGCGAACGCGCGCTGGCAGCCGACGACGGAGCAGTGGAGCGCCCGCTGCTGGCGTTGCTGGTTGGAGGGCGGCCAGCACTGGCTGGAGCAGCTGAGGCCGGCGCCGGGGCTGACGTCTTCACAGGCTCTGGACGCGCGACAGTGCGGACAGGCGCTGGGGCGGCTGGCGCAGCGGCCTTTGCTGGGGCTGGAGGCGCAGGCGCCGCATCAGCAGGCTTCTTTGGCGCAGGCACGGCAGGTGTTGGCGCCTTTGGTGCTGGGGCCTTCGGTGCTGGTGCCTTCGGTGCTGGAGCCGCTGGCTTGGCAGGCGCTGGGGAAGGCGCCGCCGCCGCCTGCTTAGCGCGCTCGGCGAGCGTGACGCTCACTTTCGTGCCGCAGAAGATGCAGAACGCGTCGGACTCGGACACGTCGCGGCCGCACTTGATGCAGCCGAGCGGGATGTTGTTGCCGCCGCCGCCGGCCGAGGCGGGCGCGGGCATGGAGGACGCGACGACCTTTTCGGTTCCTGGCGCCATGGCTGTCTGCGGGGTTTGTTTTGTTTCTGGTGGGTTCAGTTAGATATCTACGCGAGACCGAGAGAGAGAGAGCGAGAGAGCGCGCGACCGATGGGGAGTCTGTCTGTCTGTCTGTCAATCTGCACCGTCAGGCGTGGGGTCTTCGTCGTCTTCTTCTCCACAGACAGACCGAAATGCGCGAATGAGGCGAGCAGTCGGTTGATCGGGTCGTGAGAGAGCGTGCTTCGTGTGCTGAGCCCTGGAAGAGAGAGTGAGCGGCTGGGAGCAGCACGCAATTGCGGAACGAGAAGCGAAGGGGGAGGGGGGAAGAGAGGGAGCAAGGGGGAGAGCGCAACGCAACAACCGCACGACCGGAAGCAAGAAATCCAGAAAAGTGTGCGCGCGCATTTGTTTGTTTGCTTGTTGCGGCCAGGCGACAAGCAACCGCCCGCCATAGAAAACGCCATATCAAAAGCCAGAGAGCGAGGCAGTTCAGTCGGAAACTGTCGATATGCAACTGAGATGGTGCTATGCTAGTACAAAATATGCACACCAGCTTGTGTTGGGTAAATAGAGGCATACAATAACCAGGTACAATTTGATTGGAATGCGAAGATGAACAATATCAAGTGAACTGACTCAATGGTGAGCATTTCGAAAGTGACTCCATAGTACTCTACAGTAGTACGGTCACACTATGCCGAGCAAGCACAAAGATTCCATCTGAAACTCACGTTCGGCTTCAGTGTTCAATACAGTACTGAAGCTGGCATATTCACTCACTACTTGTTGTTTGGAGTGATTGGTATTTGCAATTCATCGTTCCTGTTGTCGCTAGGACTAGATTGTGACAAATCGTAATTAATGAACTAAAGGGGGTGTCGTATCTGTATCGACTTCGGATGAAAGGAGCATTGAAACGCAGCTCGTTTCTCCGTTGCAATTGTCACTGCCACGTCCACCGCATTGCTAAACCCTGAAGATGCTGTTGCTTGGAGGTGATTCGGCGTCCTGCCAGCACCCGGCAAAACTCGAGTTGTAGCTAAAGCAGTTGAGCCGCTTTCGAGATATATTGGTTGCTGAAAGAGCAATATGCATTTACAGATCGTCTTTCATAAATCAAAGAGACTGGCGACCATGAAAGTGCATGAAAGCCTATCGTGCTCAATCTTGCCTCGCGAAATCTTGTGGACAGCGCAGTAGAAGTTGGCAAAACATCAAAGTAAGAACCAACCAACCATCCAGGGATTCTCTCAACTTTAGTATGCAGACATGAACTTATGCACATATGGAATATGCACATGGGAAATCCCAACTGTACCTACACTGCCTTGCGACTTGCTTGAACATTGCTGCCCGTTCTTTGTAGCCATGAGGATGCACGCACTAAGTTCGCACTTTGTGATAGCGTTTGTATCGAAATTGTCTTCACAAGAGGGGAGGAACGGTTTTGCTAAGTTCGCTCACAAGAGGACGATGCGGGTAGGGTTTGTGCAAAAAAGCCAGCTGGCCAAAAATCGCAAGCTGCCCACTCACATACTTTAATCAAGTCTAAAAATCTCCAAGGCAAAGGGAGAGAGGGGCTGCAAAACCAAGCACGCCATTTGTGGGGGCCGACAAGATTGGTTGCTGCCATTTGGCTCGTACCGTAAGGCAGACATCACCATCGAACCTTTCAGGACCGCAAGCTTGCAAGCCATGCTCAAGTGTCAAAGCTGAGCTTCATCATTTGTGCAACGTGGCGGGGCCGATGTAGAGGCTCGATCGAGCATGGCTGCTGGCAGGCGCAGTAATTTGTGTATCCAAATGAGCGAGTGAGTGTCTCTTTGACTCTCTATCTGTACACTTTTTTCTCACTGACTGCCCAAGCAAACGCGCTGTATGTTCATGCTCCTATTAGAGAGAGAGAGCATGGGCGGGCAATTCAATGAACTCAGGCTTTTTGTGCGATTGTGGCTCATGGATTGTGTGGGTCAAATGCAGTTCTGAACAACTTGTGTGGTTTCAAAAGTCGTTTTGTGAGCCAACCGGCAAAAAAGTAAAAGTGTAGGTTCCGTTGGATCGAGTCAGTTCGCTTCAATTGGTCCCAGCAGCAAGCGACCCACTATAGCCGACTGGACGATCCGCGTAACAAAACGACCATTACTCACGCTAAAGGTTGTCAAGTTGCAAGTCACGCAGGAGCGCTCTTTGCAAGAGTCGATGTCGTCTCGCAAAATTATTTGATGAGCTGCGTGCTCTCTGTCAAGGACACAAAGCAGGCTTGGGTATGTCCCATCGTTATTCGATCGCACATCCAAAAGCAAGAGATTGCTTCCACAGCATCCAAAACTGGGAAGGCGTCATCCAAAAAGTCGGTGCATTTTTCAAGCTAATTGTCCAAAGCATGAGGCGGAGTTTGTATCGCGTACTTAATATGGTCCCTACTGTACTATGCGCACTTTGCAGTTCTGACTTCTTTTTGGACCCATAATTTCGCACAGATCAGAAAGTTGAAGCACAATGACCAAAATGCGAGTGTACCCATTTCGAAAAAGAAAAATGCGTGGGAAATGGAGTTTTCTGTTTCTTCTCTACAACTATGCTTGGCGGGAGTGTGTGTGTGTGCAAGACCCACACGGCCAGCGCGGATGAAAAAGAAACACGCTGTTGTAGCACGTGCATACAAAGCAAGCAAGCGTAAACCTGTCTGCACGTGTTGCTGCGAACTGGTACTGTACGGGTATGCATTTGTACGCAGCACCGCACGCGAGTAATGGCAAGCAAGCATCTTCGAAAGTGCGCTCGGGAAAACAAACCGTCTCTCCTAGCAATCTCCAGTCTCATCAAGCAAGCAAGCCAGACTTGCGTGTTTTCCATTTCGAAGCGCTCCCTCGCTACGGTATCAACAATCAATCTTCATGTTCACATGGCTTCGATAATCCATCCGGACGCTCTTTCTTTCTGCGCTTGTTATCCACAACTTCTTTGGTTATGGATCACTGCTTGTCACTTGCTTGTTTGTTTGTGTGGGCTGCTTGTTTTGGCAGCTTCAACGTCCACCCTTGCGAGCCAGCAGCGTCTGTGTATGGACACCAAGCAGCATACATGTTAAATGGCTGGACAGCACTCGTCCACTCTTGTCAGTAAAATCTCTATTTAGTGGCGAATACGATCGAATCGTATCAGTCCGAGCGGCTCGCAGGCTCGGGCGTGCGGATCTGCGCCTCTCGGGACTCGGTCTTGCGTGGCGACGCTGCCCCCGCCGCGTGGCTCTCATGTTGCTGCTGATGCGCTGCTGTGCGCGGAGACGGCCGCGTCGCTCGGACCTGTGTGTGTGTATACACGGAACCCAACGGTTTAGTATCCTATAATCAGTATCCTATAGAACAAGAGGTCATTGTGGGCCTTCCATGCGCACTCTTACCGTGGAGCCCTTGGTCTTGGCGTTGTGTGAGAACGTCGCGAACGACGAGCGCGGCTCCGTGTAGGAACCAGGGCCGGGCGGCACGTCGCCCACGCGCATCATGACGGTCTCGAGCCCGTCCGACTTGCGTACGTTGCCGGCGAGCCAGCTGCTCCGACTGCTCAGATTCGCGTCCGGGTTCTTGTCGCGCAGACTGCCCGGTGAGGGCTCGTGCCGTCCACTTTTCGGAGACGGCGCTAACCGACCGCCGGGGCACTCGGGGTTGTACGGCGTGTAGATCGGACCAGGAGAGAACTCGCCCATGTTCTCGCGCGTGTGTTTCGCCGACACAAATTGCACGCGCTGCTGACCCTGACGCGGCGTCTTCACGGCTCCTTCCTGGCGCACGCCGAAGCGATGCTCGTTGCCAAAGACCGTGCCCACTTTCGCTCCGGAGTCTCGTGACGGTGGCGCGTTGTTGGACTCTTCTTGTACTCGCGCGATCTGCTCGGGGCTGATATTGGTGCGTGGGGGCGCGGGTGACGCGGGCATCACCAGCACGCCGTTGTGGTTGATCACCGAGAGCCACGACTCGCGGTGGCCCTTGCGCGGACTGTCGACATTCGGCAGCCGCGTCTTCGTCTCGGGGGATGGCGGTGCGAACGAGAACTTTGGTGCGCCGCCTTTGCCGCCGTTGCTGGCGAGCGAGTTCACGTTGTACTTTGGGCCGGGGCTGTCTTGCGCCATGAGCTCGCGCTGGTGGCCCTGTCCAGTCACGTTCACTGTCCATGAGGGACGAAAAGAGATACATTAGCGCTAGTCATGTAGAGTGGTGAGCTCGTCGGTTGAAACGCTGGGGGCACAGACCTTTCTGGGACAGAAAGCGATTGGATTTCGGAAATGAGACTTTCGGCGCAAGCGCTCGGACTGAATCGATATTCTCGTGGTACTGCCCTGGCGCGATCTTGCAGTCTGTTTTTGTGAATTAGACAAACGTTTAAGCCAAGATCGTTAGCTTCAGGGCGGGAGCTGCATGGATCGATATCAGAGCAAATAACAGTGAAAGCTTTACCTTTTGGGACTATTGGCATGTGAGGAGAATAGGAACCTGAGAGGGAGGGGATGCCAC
This sequence comes from Globisporangium emineosum, assembly GCA_023334195.1. Classification (NCBI taxonomy): domain Eukaryota; phylum Oomycota; class Peronosporomycetes; order Pythiales; family Pythiaceae; genus Globisporangium; species Globisporangium emineosum. Next base: position 12,820 of record JAASGK010000926.1, read on the forward strand.
ATCAAGATGAGCGTGGAGGGGGGTCACACAGTTTGTTAGCACACGTCCGAGCATGTTCGTACCTCCTATCCAGCTCTCGCGCTTGCCCCATTTTCGCGTCTCATCCACAGGCCTGTAGTCGGCTTTCATGACCACATTGCTCTTCGCGCGCTGGTCTGGACGGCTGTAGATAGGTCCAGGCGATCGAGCTGAGGTTGAACAGAAGTATTGCGTGGCATAGAGAAGTACAATCAGCCACAACATCTCCAACCGTTAGCTGATCCTCGATGCAAGAAGACGCCAAACAGACCTGCTTCGTCGGGGAATCGCTCGGAGCCCCCGAAGATCGACATCGCTGGCTCGCCCTAGGCGCGGTAAGCACTACTGGAGGCGGAAGTTGGTGCTGAGGACTGAGGGCGAAGAGTAATTTCGTTCGCTTATGCTGGGACTTGGGCGGATTGTTCGCAGACCATGCCCTCTGTAGATAATGCTCTTGATCTGCTCAGTCGCAGTGCAGTGCAGCGCTATAGACGATAGCAATCGCAACAGCAGGAAGCAACTACAATTTGCCACAGCGCAGCTTCGTCTGCTTGTCGCTTGCGCACCACCGAGCGAGCGATCACTTCCTGCTTCCTGAGCAAGTCATGCACTAAGCCGAAAACGCACTCTGGTCTGTTAGCAGAGCCCAAGCGCCTCGCTCGCTTTTTAAAATAGCAAGGGAGCTTGGGCCTGCTCTCTCTCTCTTGATCCAGCATCTTATAATAGGCAGGCCTCGTTGCAACTGGTGCTGGTCGTGGTAGCATCTTATTGTAGGATTGTATCGTTTAGTACTACTGTCTTCCCCCGACACTAAGACCCTGGGTCGTAATTCAAGGTTGACTCATTTTCCAGATCGGCGCATGCCTATGGATTTCCCTCGAATTTAGACCCTCCTTGAAAGTAAGACCCCTTCTGTAAAATGCCCTGAAAGTGAATACCCCCTCTACTGACATCTGTGTCACTTTTTTGTTGACGGTCTCAAATGGCAACACAAAAACTGACCCCATCGCCGAGTTCAGAGCCCTTCATGCCTCGCGCGAGCCCCGGGACCGCGCAAAGTATTGTTGGAGCTCTGGATTCATCCAAACTTGCTGTCATGCGATGCATAAAACGAAAGTATATAGACTACAAGTTAAACCTCTCCAGCTCTACAGTCCGCGGCAATGGTTTGTGAACAAGGTCAATTTTTCGCCAATCGGAATCTATTCTTCGTCTTTTTTGACGTGATAAAGACAGAATTGTAGCCAATCGCGAGATTAATACGTTACCGAAGAAACGAAGAAAAAACTCCCTCTACAGCCATCGTAAAAGAAAAATCTCATTTTTGGGAGGGCGACACAAATCGTGAACATAGATTCCGATGTGCGGAAACATTGTGTAAGCTTGCTCTCCGTTGCCTGATTTCGGTTGTAAACGCATCTAAAACAGTAATTAAGCATAGTTAAA
>JAASGK010000927.1:0-14279 GCA_023334195.1 Globisporangium emineosum
ACTTTTCGCGCTCGTCGACATCCCGAGTCAATGCGTGGGGTCCAATACGATCATCAAAGTTATTAGGATTGTCTACGTTGGAAAACCAAGTAGAAAAGAAGGTACTATAGAAAAGATCCTGTGTAAGTACGGTCATGGTCTTCTGGAAGCGAAAAATGCCTTCATCATGTACGTCCAGAACGAGCCACGCTAATGTCCGTGCCTATTGTTGCCTTGGAACGCCTCTTTTTGATCCAATCATCGAGTGACATGACGTTTTCGATGTTTTGATTGGCTGTAAAATGTCTGCGTCTCTTGAAGATCAAAACCACACCCGTTCACAGGTTTCAAACGCAGCAATGGGGGCCAACATGCACGTTGAGCGCATGGTGTCCATGCTGCGTGCCGCCATATACGAGACGCAGCTGCAGCTTCAAAGCTTACTGCGCATCTTGCGTGCAGGTGTCGCCATCTGTGCCATCTTCTTCACGTCCCTGCTGGACCAGCACCCGTGGCTGCGCTCTCTTCGCAATGCAGTGTGCCACTTTTGCGCCTTTCTCGTCGGTTCCACCTTCGAAGACGAGCGCGTCGCGTTCTCCAAGCCTGTGCTCATCAAGAATGACTCGTACCGCGACCGCTTGCTGGCGCCCGAGATCGCAGACCTCGTGGACCTGAGCGACGCGCTGCGGCTCTCGATCCCGCAGCGGAAAGCGCTCTTCCAGTGCTTCCTGCACCTCGACTTCATGCGTCGCGCGGGTGTGACGCGCGCAGAGCTGCTGCGCTACTGTGACTTGCGCGTGATGCCGCTCACATGCTTCCTGTTGCCTGAGTCAGTGGATGGCGCGACGCACCGAAGTGGTACGACCCAGCGCTGGGACATCCTCCAGTGGGTCGCGGCCTGCTTCTCAGTGTGCACATTAGAGCTCAACATGGTAAGCAACCTGCTTCATATGCATGCACTGAGATGGATCTGTAATAGCAATAGGCTCACTCTTCTTGTGAATGCATGTGTTTACAGCTGATACAGATGTCGATTGCTGAGGCGTGTCGATCGAGAGCACTCGAAGCATCTCCTTCCGAGCCATTAGAAGACTCGCACGGTGACGGCTCTCATATAGAGCAGCAGTCGCAGCGATCCGCTGAGCACAGAGACATGGAAATGGAGCCGAGGGTCGCAGTGGAGCTGGACATCTGTGACCAGATCTCGAGGTGTTTTGAGTTCTTTTTTGGCGTGCTGAACCCCCACGAGTTTCAGCTGCAGACGCTTCTTCACGAGTTCTACCGGGAGGACAGAGAGACAACACATCGCGGGGACCAAACAACAACAACAATGTTGGATTTTCGAAGTGTGCATAGGATCTCGAGCATTGTCGATGTGGTTAAGCTGTTCCCAGGTAATGTTGCATACGAAACAGATGCTGCCCGAGTTGGGGGTGGGGTGTCATTCTCACTGACAAACAAGTCTACCTGTGTGCAAATTCGTTATCCCCCCCACTGAAGAGCAGTGCTCGTGTTTCCGTGCGTGTGGGTGCAAAAAGTGCTTCAGCGACGCATTCTTGGTCCCAGCACGTGGCAAGTTTTGCAAAAGCGTCGGCGCGAGTTGCAGGCTGTGGGGATGAATGGAACCTTCCTGTCGTTCACAGACATCATCACAGCAGCCCAAGTGCACGTGCATCGCAAGAGAAATCAGCAGCAACAGCAAAACAAAGAGCGCAAAAGCAGTGTATCAAGGGTGTGGTCACGAATCCTTCGCAACGTCAGTCCTCCCAAGAAGCCAGAAGAGACCGAGGCTCTGTCGCATCTCGTGAAGGTGTCGACAAATTCAGAATCACGGTTGTCAACACCAAGGAAGATCTTGCCTTCCATGTGAGTGATTGGCTCTACAGTCGATTTTCGAAGCGTATGTACTGTGCGGTCGCTGACTCAATCTCCATTTGCTCTCACAAATCTCGTGTAGTGGCGTGAACACATCCATCGACAGCCAATGTTTCAAGACCTGCGAGAATGCGATAGAAGCGACAGATTTGCAAGACCTGAGCTTATTGAATATGGACGAAGCGTGGAAGGTGACGGCAAATCACGCCTTAGCCTCTGTATGCGTCGATATCTTGCTTTCGGAGCGACTGCAAAATGGAAGTGCGAATTCATCAGTGACGAAGAACGCGCGGCAGCTCTTCCGTTCAATCACAAGCGAGGTCTCTGGTGGGAAACTCGCTCCAGAAAAGTGCGAAGCGGTGCGGAAGAAGCTGGTGAGCGCGTACGGCTACCAGTTTACCCAGTTTCTCTTTGAGAAGAGCAGTTTGCAGGAAGTGAGCATCGCATCCAAGTCGAGCGCAGAAGGAAAGCGGACGCAGCAGCGATACGCGAAAGCCTGGGAGAGCTTGAAGATCCCTGAAGACAAGCCCAGCTACTGGAAAGAGGTGCGTGACCTATCCAGTCTCACTGTATACAGGTAGTAAAACGTGAGCTACTCGCTAAAATTGATCACCAATCTGCGTATCTGTAGCTTTTCGATCCTGCGAGCAAGCACACGTTCTACTACAATCTCCGCACGGGCGAGTCGCGATGGGAGAAACCCGCAAACTTCGTCAGCAAAAAGAAATCAAAGAAGAAAAGAAAGACGCACAAAGTGAAAGCGACATGATCACAAAGAGCGTCATGAATCACCAAGTTGACTGGTTCGACGACGGCTTTATTGGAAACTGTCGAAACTTTATCTCGACAGCGTCATTTCGTACCCTGCCAGCAAAATTGAGCCCGACTCGAGCAAGGTCTCGTAAATAGGACTGATGGGCGAGTCCACAGCCGCGCTCACGCGTTGCGCGTACGCGTCCAGGCACTTAACGATCTCTTTCCACGCCTCCTTCTCCGCGTGGAGTGCCGTTTTGCGGTCTTTCAAGCACGGGTACCCGAGCGGCAGCGACGAGATCGATAGCAGCTCGGACGATTTCGCAGATGGGGGCGTGCGTCCTTCAAAACCAGCGCTCTTGTCGAGCCAGTCGATGTACTTGGACGCAGTCCACCGCTTCATTTGGTGGGGGAGCTGCAGCTCGACCGGTGCGCGCGAGATCAGGTGGTGCCACACATTCGCAGGCCGGATCTTGTCGATCGTGCTGTCCCGTAAGACGCTGTTGCTCTCCAGGAACATCATGTGGCGGAACGCGCGAAGCTCTTCGTACGGCGCGCCGAGTGTCTTGAGTGGAAGAATGTGCTCCAATCGGAGCTCCAGCTGCGCCATGTCGTTCGCAAGACGCAGTTTACCATTCTCCTCAAGTGGTCGCAGCAGCGAAGCGTGGCGAATGAAGACCGAAATCAAGCGCGCGACAAAGTCGCTGACGCAAATGCCCGCGAACCGCGCATTCGGCAAACGCTTGATGTGCTCTTCGAGGATCACGTGGAACGCGTTGTTGAACTCCGACATGTACTTGGATCCATTGCTCTGCGCAGTTGTACCAGTTGATGATCGATCCGCGAAGGACTCGTCGTGCATCTTCGCGAAAATACCTTCGAGAAGCACACACAGTCCTTGCAAGTAGTACCCTAGCAAAGAATACTCGATACCCTGGATCAGCTCGCGGCAAGGGTCGATTTCTTTTGTGCACAGCGCTTCCAGCTCCTTTGGCGAAACGGACCCCACCTCCGAGATCGAAGACGCTGCGTGGCGGTGGATATTCGACTTGACAGCTGCAGTCACTCGCGTCACGACTTCGTCTAGTGCCTCTTCCAGCTGATGCAGCACATTCAGGAGACTCACATTGTGGGTTTGCGCGGGGGTTCTGCCGAAAGTCGCTGTTGTTGTCGTCGCTGCTTTCCCGGTGTTCATGATTCGTTTCACGTTCGCACAGAACAAGTTGACTGCTTTTCGGATCTGCTGCAGCGCGCCGTCGATCAGAACTGGGTCTTGACCTGCCTGGTCCACTTCAGAGAAGATCGTTCGCGCGAGCGTTTGCATATCGCTTCGCCCCGGTGGCGACGTGTGGAAGTTTGAGCTCTGGGGGAACATGAGCTGGATCGGGTTCGACATGCGACGATACGCACGATCGCTGAAAGCGTCGAACAGCGGCGCCATGGAGTCGAGCAGTTGGTTTCTCTCAGAAGGTGATCCTGCGATCCCCTGCAGGGCGTTTTTGTGGGTTTTGGTTCCGTGTCCTTGAGTTGTGTCCGAGTGTAGCTCTGAATCCGATTTGTGGTGCGTTGCCGAGTACAATTCGCTCAGCACGCGGTTCGCTTCTTCACGCACGCGTGGGTACGAGGCAATGAGCACAATCTTGACCGAGGAGCGATAGCTGAGCGTCGATGAGAAGAGTTCACGCACGATCGCGCAGCTCACTTCCCAGAAAGTAGCAAACAGCGTCGGCTCATCTTTCTCAATCACCAAGTCGAGGTAGTTTTTGCCAGAGCTCGGGTCCAGCATTTTCACCAGCACGCGCTGTAAGTTCCACACCTGGAGCGCATGCACGCGAATCGCTTCAAACACGTCTTGAATAGCTTTCCACACCTCTGCCTTTTGCGCTGCTGCTTCTTGTCCACTACCCCCGCTACCTCCGTTTTGATTCGGGTACGCATTGTTGCTGTTGTTGTGGTTCACAAGCATCTCTTCCGCGATCGCAGCCCCACACTTGCGCTCCACATCTTGGATCATGTCGTTCACTGTGGTCTGCACACTCTCCGTGAGGTTGCCCAGGTAGAACAGGATTTGCAGCGCATCGCCGACGTCGGCCTGACTCAGTTTCTGCATCCCTGACCGCAAGTTGGCGCGCACATCGCGGCGGATGTTGGCTCCAATCCTCCTGATGTTCGGAAGGCTCATTCGCACGATCGTGAGGTCTTCGAATTGTGGATCCACAACGAGGGTTTCGATTTCGCGGATCGCGAGCGCCAACGTCACCATCTCAGTCGTCACTTCGCCGCTGCTCTGGGCGTTGCTGCCCATGTGATCGATACTCGACGCGCGACCGCGAGCAGTGCTTGGACCAGTGACAACGCTTAGCGTCGACCCCATTACGCGCTCAGAGAGGTGGTTGTACCGCAACGTACGCCGCAGGATCTCGCCACATTTGTCGACGTTGCGGTGTTTCTGGATGCTGACTCGCAGCTTCTGATGCTGCGCCTTCACCAACGCCTCGAGGTCGTACACCGCGTGCTTGAGATGGAACACCGAGGACTGCACAGAGGTCACATGGTCCTGCAGGTCGTCGACTGAGCCGACCTGGTCCAGCAGCGCGCTGTGGTTGTTGCCGATGTGGTCTGTGATCACGCGGTCGATTTTTCGCACCGCGTCGTCCATGCGCTGGATGAACCGCTCGGAGTGACTAGATTCGTGACTATTGAGACCGAATCCATTCGATGTGCTCGCATTGCCATGCTGCTTGCCGCCGACAGAGGACGCGTCACGGCCGACGATCTCGCTCGCGATCGCGCTCACGTTGCAGTCCGGCGCGAAGAACACCCCCAGCTGAGCTGCAAAGGCAAATGCACACGCAGTGGATACATATTAGATGTACATACACTACAGTAATAGACGCGTGCGTACGCACCGTCATGCTGGAGCTCCTTCACGACCGCCTCCATACTGCTCTCTGCTCCTCAGCTCTCTTTCAATTGGGGGCAAGCCACGTTTGTTTGGGTGTCGAAAAAATGGGATCCCAAATTGTGTCCGTATATTTATGTCGAAAACAGTACCAGTGGCTTCAAGTACCGATAAATCGGTATCCACACCGGTATTGTCCGATTGCTACCGGTATTTCGTTAGCGGGGGAGAAGGGAGAGGTGCACTTTCACTTCACTTTCGCAGTTGCCGTTTTTGTACTGTGTGTAGTCGAAGGGAAAGCGCGAGCAAGAGCAAAAGCAAACCATCGAGCTCTCTCTGTCTCCCCCATCGCCTGACATCATCACCACCACACCCGCATCTTCATCATATTCATCTTTCGGCTGCGCGAGAGAGTGACGTTGCGGTCGTTGAGGAAATAAATCAGGGCGACGGCATCTCCTTTCCGTTCTTCAAGCAGGGAGCGATCTTCGCGTCCAGGTCCACGCCACCACGGACGCCAAGTCATCTCACACCCAGTCACACACGCTAGAGAAGACAAGAAAGCATGGTGGTCGACGGCGAGCTGGTCGCGGGCGCGAAGTGCTACGTCCCCGATGAAAACTTTGTGTGGCTTCCTGCGCAGATCGTCCGCGAGGAGAAGAGCAGCGATCCGGACAAGCCCGAGAAGAAGATCGTGCTGCGAGTGTTCCCTGCAGACACCCCCATTGGCGCGGATGCGTCGGCCCCTGCTATCGCGACGGAAGAGCGCGTGATGGATTTCAACGACCCACAGGTGAAGAAACTCATGAAGAACCTGCAGCTCGAGTCCCTGCCGTACCAGAATGAGAACCTCGGCGAGTTTGGCATTGACGACATGATCGCATTGAACTACCTACACGAAGCCGCGATTCTCTACAACGTCAAGAAGCGCTTTCTCAAGCGGCTGCCGTACACATACACGGGCGAGATCTGTATCGCGGTGAACCCGTACCAATGGCTTCCAGAGCTGTATGCGGAAGACATTCACGCCCAGTACCTCACAAAGAGCCGCGACGAGCTGCCACCACACGTGTATGCGACTTCGGTTGCATCGTACAACGATATGAAGCGCAATGCGATGAACCAGTCGATCTTGGTGAGTGGCGAATCCGGTGCGGGGAAAACTGAGACGACGAAGATCCTGATGAACCACTTGGCGTCGATTGCAGGAGGACTCAATGACACGACGATCAAGAAGATTATCGAAGTGAACCCACTGCTCGAGTCATTTGGCAATGCGAAGACAGTGCGTAACGACAACAGTTCTCGATTCGGAAAGTTCACGCAACTGCAGTTCGACAACCACGGGATCCTGGTTGGTGCAAAGTGTCGGACGTACTTGCTCGAGAAGACGCGCGTGATTCATCACGAGTCCCCCGAGCGCAACTACCACGTCTTTTACCAGATCCTCGAGTCTTCAAGTGGACCGCAGTGGTTCCTCGATAACAGCAGGACCTACCGGTACACTGGCGACAACACTGGAATCAAGATTGAAGGCATGTCTGACGCAACACACTTTGAACGAACCAAGACCGCGCTTGGACTGATTGGGCTCAACAGCGACGAGCAAGAAGTACTTTTTGGGGTGCTAGCAGGTATTTTGCACTTGGGAGAAGTGCAATTCCACGTGAAGAACGGCAATGATGACGAGTCTGTGATTGCTCCAAACGATGCGGGAACTCTTTCGGCGACGAAGCTGCTTGGAGTATCTGTGGACCAGTTGGAGTCCGCATTGTGCTCGCGAAAGATTGCCGTTTCTGGTGAAATTCTCACCACATTCCTTCGCAAGGAGCATGCTGAAGAATGCCGTGACGCGTTGGCGAAAGCTATCTATTCGAATGTTTTCGACTGGCTCGTGTCGATCATCAACATTTCGCTCGAGAATGACAAGCAAATGCGCAACCAAGTTGGAATCCTCGACATTTTCGGCTTCGAGCACTTCAAGCACAACTCGTTCGAGCAGTTTTGCATCAACTACGCGAACGAAAAGCTGCAGCAGAAGTTCACTCAAGATGTGTTCAAGACAGTTCAGATCGAGTACGAAGCTGAAGGTATCGTGTGGAGCCACATCGAGTTTGCTGACAACCAAGAAGTGATTGCGATCATTGAAGACCGACTGGGTATCATTTCGCTCCTGAACGACGAAGTGATGCGACCGAAGGGCAACGACGAGTCGCTGGTCTCGAAGCTTACTTCTATTCACAAGGAAGACAAGCACGTCATCGAGTTCCCAAGAACCTCACGAACCCAGTTTACAATCAAGCATTATGCGGGAGCAGTGCTGTACGAGTCGCTCGGTTTCTTGGAAAAGCACAAAGACGCGTTGCTTCCGGACCTTTCCGATTTGATGCGGGGGTCGTCGAAAGCATTTCTCAGCGGGATTTTTACCGTCAAGGACGCAGTTGAGAGTGCTCCAAAAGTGAACCGTGGCGGTAGCGCCAGGAAGCCTCGCGCTGTTGGCGGACGCGCAACCGGAGGCGCACTGACTGTTGCGAATGTTGGCACCCAGTTCAAAGACAACCTGAACGAGCTCATGACGAACATTCGGCTGACCAAAGTGCACTACGTTCGCTGTATCAAGCCAAACCAGAAGAAGAGCCCCCATGAGATGGACCAACCGATGGTCGTGGCGCAGCTGCGTTGTGCTGGTGTGATTGAAGCGATTCGTATTTCTCGCGTTGCGTACCCGAATCGTCTTCTTCTTGAAGAGCTGCTGGAGAAATACTGGGCGTTTGACAAGCACCGAAAGAGCGACGTACCTCTTGCGGATCGATGTGAGGCGGTGATGAAAAAGATGAACTTCTCGTCTCCGAGCCAGTACCAAATTGGTCGCACGCGAATTTATTTCCGCTTTGGAGTACTTGAAGAAATGGACGACAAAAGAGCAGATAGTGTGGATATTCAAGCGCGTCATCTCCAGTTCCTCATGAAAGGCTTTTGCGTCAGATTGCAATATTTGCGAAAGCTACGAGCGATTATCAAGCTTCAGGTGCGTTTTCCTGTTATCTGGTTGAGGCAAAGGGTGGTGACTGATTTTGCTAATATTTTGGGTTTCGTTGCTGTGAACGTAGTCCGTGGCTCGCTGTGTGATCATGATGAATCGTTACAACTCATTCATGCAAGCACTGATTACACTCCAAGCACGTTGGCGTGGATACCAAGGTCGTCGTATCGCCTTTGCTGCGAAGAAACATAAGAGTGCAGTTACAATCCAGCGACATGTGCGCGGTTTTGTTAAACGGTGAGTGTTGAAATGCTTGTTGGAGGCATTTTTCATCAAAGACGGTGATTGAATCTCACTTTTTGCTTCATCTCTTAGAAAACAATTCAAGGAAATTCGAAAGAGTGTGATGAGAACGCAAGCGTTTGTTCGCATGAAGATCCAGCGAGTGAAGTTTCAAGTCCTGCTCAAGGAGAAAAAGCTGCAAGACAACATGGCTTCCCAACTGCAGAACCTTCAGTCTCGCCTCCACGACGAACAGCGGCGCAATGCTCAGCTCAAAGTGGAACGGGAGTCAAACGTGCGCGAAAGTATCCTGTTCACTGAAACAGAGGGAGCACGATCACGGGGTAAATCCACAGCTCACCTCTGGATGGCGGACGCAGATGACATCATCGGGCAACTGAATCAAGAGGCTAACCGCCTACGCCGAGAGAATGAAGAGCAGCGAAACCAGAGCTATGCTTTGAAAAACGAGTTGGAGAAGCTGAAAAATGAGAAAGAAGTTCTCGCTGCGAATTTTCACGTCAAGATTCGCCAATTTGAAGACACAGTAAGGAACAAGAACATTCAGCAGATACTGCGGTGTTCGCGAGCATTTACTAAGAGATGTTTTGCTGCATGTTCTAGGTACGAGAAAAAGACAAGAAACTCGCTGCGGTTGAGAAGGAGTGCCATAAACTGCGCGAGCTAGCTGGCATATCGAGTGTTCATTCGTTGGAGAAACAGAAGTCGACTGGCAGAGAGGCGCGAAAGTCTATTTTCCGAACGTTGGGCTCAAAGAAAGACAGCACAAATGGATCAAGGGAATACTATGGGGATTATGATCGAGGTTCGGTGGCAGTGCACGCGACACTCGCACAAAAGTCAGCGGATACAGCGCAGTTCCTGAAGGCTTCAGCTCAACGCATGTCCCGAGCCAAATTCTGGGGTGGCAGTGGTGAAGATGATGGAGAGCGTTTGTCGGGTGGTGATCCAGCCGATGGTGGGGGTCGTTTATCGCTCCTACAAGGTGTTGGAGCTGCGGGGGTTGGAGCGATGACTACCCTGAAGGGCAAAATTACTGCTGTGAAGGGGAAATACTACGGTGATGGGATGTCAGACCCATTTGGTCGCCCGGGATCTGAGGGGAATACCAACCTGCACGAGGCTTTCAATCTTGATTCGATGCCTGAAACCCCGTTGCCGCCAGGTTGGGAAGCGCGACTCTCCCGTTCCAAGGGCAAAGTGTACTTTTGCAACCCAGCGTTGAAGCTAACACAATGGGATCGACCAACAATCGAGTCTCTGAAAGCGAAGAAACAAGCCTCCGCAGCCCAGCGAGCTCGGAAGTAAGTGAGATTGAACTTCAGACGATGTCGTGCAGGTTCGGTATGTCTGACTTGTGTGTGTTATTTTGTTGTTGTGTTCATCAGGGAATCGAAAGTGCACAGTCCAGGTCGGGAGTCGGAATCAATTGGTGCGTTGGTTTGCCTCTTCTTGGTTGACAAGTGCTTTCCAATTATGACGCTCACAATGACTGATTTATTTTGTGTTGTGCGACTTTGTTCTTGTTACAGAAACGATGGAAGGCCAGATCTAGAAATCTACGCGAATTCTCACCGGGTAGTTCTGCATCAGACAGGATCTTGGGTGAAGATATCGTTCATTAATCGTGCCTGATCCGCGAATACGACGTATGCATATGTATTTCCCAGCAACCGCGACGGGGCCAGTCTGCAGAGTATTTGTCTGCAGAGTATTTGTCTGCGTGTAAGTTTTGCGTCCACTTTAACAAGAAAATGTTTAGGACATACTTCGAAGTATTGACCTTCTCTCTCTAGTACCCATTTGGGCGTGAACCATCGTACGGGAAGTAGTTATCGGGCGAGAACTCAAGCTGGCGCTCTTCCGCTTTCTTGTTGAGGCACTGCTGACAGCTGTACGAGTCGTCATGGGCATTCCAAAAGTCAGCAAACGCCATGGATGGACAGTCTTTGCAGAGTCGGCACTCCTCGGGCTTTTCCCAGCTTTGAACCATTCGAAGCGGGTTGTAGAAGAAGCGTTCGCCTGTGAATCCCCACGAAGAAAATCAGTACGTCGGCCTCAAGAGGTATTCAAGGTCCATGATATGCTCGTTCACTTACCTATGGATGGATCTTCGAGCAGAAACCACCGATCAGGGTACTCGAGCTCTTCGCTTCCAAGTCCAAACGGTTTGCGGAGCGATTTATCTCCGCTGAAAGTGTTGCGGTATACTGCGACTTGCCGCTTTGCATCAAATTCTTTTACGAAGAGCGCTCGGATTTCTTGTCGAAGAATCTTACGGGCTGCAAACATTCGGAACACGCACTGAACACGAATCGCACTCTTCTCGCGACGTGTGCGCTCCTCAGCATTCTCTTTCATCTGGGCAAGCATCAAGAAGATCAGAAAGTCAGCCAACAAACTTTGTCTTCGAGAAACTTGATAAAATACGAGTGGCCTCACCGCTAGCTCTTCCTCTTCTTCGTCCAGCTTGTTCAGGAAATCAGCTTCAGCTCTGAGCCAATCCTCCTCGGCCTGGATTACAAGTTAAACCACGTAAGTACCTACCAACTGCATCCCGCAAAATCTCAAAAAGTTCGCCAGTACTCACCTTTTGCCGCTCTTTCTCTTCTTCTTCAGTGACGATCTCTACCTGGGCACGCTCTTCCAGCTCTCGCTTCGGAGCCACGACGCCCGAGCTCTTGTACTTGGCTGCGAGCGCCTTTCCCCGCTCCTTGATGGAACTCCTGAGTTCCTGTTGCAGCGACTTCCACTCTCCAGGCTCCTCAAGTAGCAGCACTTGCGAAACAAACAGCTTTTGCTTCTGCGCGCGCTCCGCGACTTTGACTCGCCACTCCAGCTTCACTTTCTCGTAGGCTTCAGCGCACTGCAGCTTGATCTGCTCCTTGCGGTCTTCTCGCGCTTTTTTGAACGCGTCCCATTGACGCTGTCGTCGCAACCGGACCACTTTCTGCTTCTCCATCGCGTCAATTTGCTTGCGTTTGCGTTTGTACTCGGCGTCTTCGCGCAGCTTGTCGTACGCTTCAGTGACTTCCTGGTGATACCGTTTTGCAGCACGCACCGCGTTCTCCAAGTTTTCACCCATCTCTTTCTCCAGTTTGCGCCGCACGAACGCTTCTTCCAGCAGCCGTCGCTCGCGCTTCTCACGGATTAGCAGATGGAAGAACCGCTGGATGCGCTTCGCCATCTCGTTGCGCACGAATTCACGAAACGCGTCGCGCTCTGTCTGGAGTTTGGTCATCTCTGTGAAGTAAAACTCGAGAAGAGCTTTGCGCACGATGACACGCCCCAAGCGGCCGCGGTACACGCGCTGGACACGAATCGCGAGCAGATGGCGCTTTCGGATGTCTTTCATGTACTTGAGGAAATGCGAGCGCATACGGAACGCACCCTGCACTCGGATCGCAGCTTGCACGAGACGCCACTTGTCTTCGCCCTGGTAACGTCCAAGAAAGCCGCGGAACATGCGCTGGATCTCGACCGCGGCGATGCTGGCGATCGCGTGGTTCTTGAGCTTGATGAACGCCCACATGTGCTTCACACGTGCCAGTTTGCCGCAGGTCTCGGCCATTAGCTCTCGTGTGCGCTTGCGAATGCGAGCGAGTTGGGTCCAGATGTAGAAGCAGCTGCGCAGCGAGCGCGTCGCGTGCAAGTAGCGCAGGCGCTTGATCGTGCGGATGTCATGCTCTCGCTTGCGGTGCTTGAACACAAACTCGCGGTAGAGCGGACTCGCCAGTTCATCAAAGTAGCTGGTGTGAGATGTCGCGCGCTCGAGCAGCGCTTTGAGAGGCGGCTGCTGGATCAGCTCTTTGAACCTTCGGTAGGTCATGCGCGAAGAGCTCCCAGTGCCTGCAGGAAGCAAGTCGATCGCTTGACGGATCTGTGAACAAAGGTAAGAAACAGAGTGAGAAGAGTTACCAGCCAGTCTAGGTACATGTGAACAGTAAGGACTCACTCGCTCTGAGACGAACCGCGCGGCCGAGTAGCTGCGGATGAAATGCGTCAAGATCTGGGAGACCTGGCTGCCATGCACTGCGTCCCCATCCTTCAGTTCGAGAAACCCGCTTGACGAGTACACGCTAAAGAGCCACTTGAAATGCTCCTTCATGGTCAGCAGCGGCTCCTGGAACATGCGCAACCCTGCGAGCAAGACGCGCCAGTTGACACACGCGACACCGTCCTGCGAGAGCTCGAACGTGTACTGCATCTTGTCCAAGTGGCAGCAGAGCTCGGTCTCCTCACGCCTGAGTTTGCGCCGCACGCCGTCGTCAATGCTGAAGATGCTGCGCAGCACGCTCACGAAGCGCGCTTTCGTGACCATCTCGTGCGGGAATGCGCGGTGGAAGCACTCGTAGAGCGATCGATCGTCGCCTGCTAACCGGATCGCATGGAAGCTCGGCACCGCCATCAATTTGTACTAACATGAGGACAATGAATGTGATGAGACGGAGACCACCGAAGAGCTCAGTTTGCAACAGTTCGTACCAGTTGGAAGGTCTCTTTCCACTTGAGCAAGTGGAATTTCTCGAGTGTGCCATTCATAGACGATCCAAGCAGCGCATTCAAGTCCATCCTCCATTGCGATTCGACTTGGCCAGTCACCGAATGCTGAGATCTCTGACGAGGAGCTGAGCGAAGTTGGTGTGCGGTTGGTACTCTCTCGCCTCCGTCGTTGTTGGCATCCTGCGTTGGCGGCTCTGGTGCCAGCTGCTGTTGGTTGTCGAGGCTTTCCACTTGCAAACTTGAATTCCCACTAGCAGCACTGCTATCGTTGGGTTGACTCAGAGCGAAGACGTCAGTGTTCTTTGCCCATGGAAGGGTGACGTCAATGTATTCAGCTGCATCGTCTTCTTCGTCTTCATGGTGTGGCTCGACGTTCTCGTGATGCTGGGGATCGTACGGGAGGTCGTCGAGGTACGCAAACAGGTCGTTGTCATCTTTTGCGCCCGAGAGTGGCAGCTCAGACTCGTGAAGATCGAACGGATTGGTATTCGACGGTGCTTCAAGATCCATTCTGCTCTCTCTCTCAACCTCTCGTGTTTGCGCTGACAAAGTCAAGCAGCTTCATAGATATTGGCGATGGCTCAGGCGGAAGGGACGCTTCAAATATACTGGCGAGCCAGCTCACGCCCACCCAGGATCCATCCGCACCACTCCAGTTGGACGACAACTGCAACCTCAGAGGATTAACGCGCTTCTGGCTCAGCACCGATGCGACCAACGAGCGCGGAGGGAAATGCGCCTGCAATGCATGACAAGAGCCTCAAGCTGCTAATCAACAACGCGCTCAACACGCATCTCGGTTGCCTTCCTGCAAGTGGTGCCAACTTTGAAAAAAAGAAGCATGTGACGTTTCAAGATCTATGTTTTTCGCAGTGGAAGCTGTTGCACATCGCGTGGACGCCACCTGACCTATACTCGGACGCCTGTTTCAATTGAGTTAGACCATGACCGTACTTACACAGGATCTTTTCTATAGTACCT
>JAASGK010000928.1:0-14270 GCA_023334195.1 Globisporangium emineosum
GTAGCTCAGCGGTGAGAGCACTTAGAAAGGCTGCAAAGGGCTCAGAATATGCCTGAGATAGTCAGAAACAACCTCCATGCCATAACTCTGTTAGTCTGAAATCGTAAAGAATCTGTTTTTGTTTTAAGTCCACTCATATGGTTGTGTTGTTGCGTAACTTAGATAACCAAGCACGGTTACACCCGAACTATACAGATGCAATAATGGGTATAGCCAAGTAGTATATATAATGTGTATAGTGTATATTAATAACTCTGTAATGAGATACTCTCTGTATTGCGGTAAAAATAGTTGATCGTGGCGGATTTCTTTCTTTAAATTATCGAGTGGCGTGCTGTTGTCATTTTGTTTTTTATTTGGCGTATTTGAGTCCTTCTCCCTTTTTTTAAAAAATTTAAAAAAAGATTGGCCTCAGAGAGAATACGCAATCGGCCAGATTTTTAATTTATTTATTATATTTAAAAATGTTAAAACTACGACAACCCATGAGCACGCCACCTCACACAGAAACTCTTCCGAAAAAGCGCGTCATTCCTTACATATAGCAACTTCGAGCCAACCGTGTTTTAAAGAGGTTTACTGCTTTGCCAAAACTGGGTGCGCGTCGCTCAAACTGGAGATTCCACAGAAAAGGCATTCCTGAAGAAGAAAGATCGAGAAGACGAGGAAGCGGCAAGAGCTCTCTCGCTGACGCACGCCTCCCAGGACCCAAGGACCAGCAGCAGCATTATCGGAGAACGCGTCCGCAGTGTAGCCTCCCCCTCCTCCTCCTACGTGCCTCCGCCCCTGGCATTCATCATCAATTGAGCTAGCAGATACCCCATTTAGAGATGTTTGACGGCAATTTCAAGGCGGCGCGGAAAGTGAACCTGAGCGGACGCCGGACACCCTACTCGAGCGGCTTGGCGGCCACTTCATCCGCTCTGTCGTCTTCGTCGGCGGCGACGGCAGGCTCAGCGGCGTCTTCGAAGGAGCGGCTGATGCTGCAGGCGAAGCTCGCGCGCGAAGAGCGACAGGAGCAGAAGCGCCGCACGACCGCGAGCACGAAGATCCAGGCGCTGTATCGGCGCATTGCGGCGGCGTCAAGAGCGCGCACAGAGGTGTTTTGCGCGCTGGAGGGCGAATTGACGCAGCTCCTGGCGATGGTGGATATCAAGACGACCGCGCTGGCGACGCGCTCGCTTGTGGTGTATCTGCGAAAGTTCTGGTTTGCGTTTGGACGCGATCTGCGGAAGAACATGGGCTCGTTGGCGCACCCTGTGAATGGCGATGCGTGGATTGGCATGGCTGGCGTCACGCGACAACGTGTGCTCAATGTGCAAAACTATTTGGTGTTCATGCTGCTCGTGAGTTGTTTGCGAGGGGCGACCCCAGAGACGAATTTCCTCGCTGCCACGAAGGACGCGACGTGGATTTATCAGGTATGTACGTGTTTACAGCGTATTCAGCATGCACCTATGCGTAGCTAACGTCGTTGTGTCTTGTTTCTATTTGCTCACTAGGTGACGAGGTTATTGGAAGTGTCCTTGCGAGTTTTGACCAGCACGCGCTTTGCAAACCCGCTGGAGAAAGCCTCGAATCCATACTTATTGCTCGTGGACACGTTCTCCAGCCTTCAGAAATACCCGGCGTCTGACGAGAACAGCAGATCCTTCAGTGAGCTGATGCTCAAGACTGCTGTCCACACCCAGTACGGAGTTTTTGACGCGCTGAGCGATCTCGTTTGTCAGCACATGTTGAGCAAAACCAGTGCGCAAGAGATCGAAGGCGATCGAGTCGTGCAAGTGGTTGGCAGCGCAGTGGTGACAACGCTGCGGTTACAGAGTGAGCAGGAGAACCAGGTGCCGCGTCAGTTTGCGCTCAAGTTCCTCCTGACGCCGTGCGCAGTGTCTTCTTCTGTGGGGGTATATGGGATCTTGTGCTGTCAAAATTACGATTGTTGGCGCTGAAAGTTACTGAAAGCTGACGTTGTCGTGTTATTTCATTGTTTATTGTAGCGATATGTGCTGTCCAGACTTTCGCCAAATGGAGATGAGAAGCAAAAGACTCGCGACAGTGCAGCCTTCTGGCGAGGCGTGCTGGGTCATCTACAGCAACCACTGACAAGCATCGACCGTCCAACATCCATGACTTGGCACGAGCGAGCGATTGCGCTTGGGAACACGATCGATTTGGTGCTTCTGCATTCGTTTGAAGGATCGCTGGTCCAGCTGGCTTGCCTGGTGATGCCGAACCTGATTTCGGGATCGATTGTTCGCTGGGCGTTTGATGTGAAACCGGTTGAGCGACTGGAGAAAGTGGCTACAGAAGATCACGAGATGGAAGACGTCGCAGCTGCTCCAAAGCCAGTGCTGTCATTTGATGGTGTCAAAGAAAATGATGAAGAAGCGAGTGCGGGTCTTCAAGCTCTGGGCGAATTTGAGCGAGTTGTTCGAGCGCAGATTGAGCAGCTCTGCAACTCCAACTTCAGTCGGCGATTCTTGGATGGAGTTGCCGGTTCTCTCGAGTTCGGTGGTTCGATCGACGCTTTCAGCGGGTTCTGCGACACCTACGCGACACTGTTGCTTGCTGCTGATCGCTCGTACTTGCTGACTGTCGCCTCCAGTTTTGCTCCGCCAACGAGACCAGTGCTCTCGTTTCTGAGTGGGGTGGTGGTCGACCAACCGAGCGTCGAGGACAGCCGGTCGGATACTGTGACGACTATTGATCGAATGTGGGCTATGCTTGAGAACGTGCTGCGCGCAGAAAAGAACAAGTACACGGGTTCCGGGTCCGTGATGTACCCAAAGTCGCACCTGAGCATGCTAGTCGTGTTCAATGTCATCTACAGCCACCTCCTCTTAGGTCTGGACGATGAGACGTTTTACGATCGAGAGTGGCCACTGCGACTGCAGAACGTGACATCCGTCGTCTCGTTCTCGAAGACTTTTATCTACGATACGTGCTGGAACGTCGCGAGTGGCAGCTCCGTCTCGTCCAGCTACAAGCGCAGCGCCGAGGGCGAGAGCGAATCGACGTTGTTTGCTGCGGTGACAACGTCTGTGAAGCTGTTCAACCAACTGTATGACCGAGATTGCCGTCGACGATTTACTTCGGAAGGTACCTGGTTATGGCCAGCGATGCCCGTCATCAAGGAGACTGTCGATTTGGAGTCCATGGAAGACGATGACCGACACGATGCTCACGCGCTGTACATGCTGATGAGCGGCGCAGCGACGTCGCCTCATGTCCGGGCTGCGCTGGTCTTGGCGACGATTCCCCAAGTGTTCGCTTTCAACGATCGAGTTATGTTGTTTGGGAAGCTGCTGGACGAAGAAAAAGCTCAGTTTGGTCATATTCGAGACGAATTCAGTCGCGCCATCCAGGTTCGCATCAAGCGAGATGAGATTGTGGACCAAAGTTACGATTTTTTCCAAAAAGCGTGCGAGACGATGTCTCCTGCTGTGCTGAAGTCGAAGATCAAGGTCACGTTCATCAACGAGCAGGGGCTCGAAGAAGCAGGCATTGATGGTGGTGGTGTGTTCAAGGAGTACATGGACACTCTGAACAAGAGCGCGTTTTCGCCCGAGTACGGCTACTTTCTTGCGACCGAAGATCAACTGCTATATCCGAACCCAGCTGCGCGCCTTCTTGCGGACTCGAGCAGAGAAGTACACGATCGATTCCGTTTCCTTGGTCGCGTGCTTGCGAAAGCAGTGTACGAGAACATTCTCGTGGAGCCGCAGTTTGCGGCTTTCTTTTTGAACAAGCTTCTCGGCAAGTTCAACTACATCGATGATCTCCACTCGCTTGACCCAGAACTGTACAAGAACCTGATGCAGCTGAAGCACTATCAAGGGAACGTGGAGGACTTGGCATTGACGTTCAGCGTCAACGAGATGGAGTTCGGACAAGCCGTCACTCGCAATTTGATCCCAGATGGAGCGAACACTCCAGTGACAAACGAGAACCGAATCCGATACATCCACGTGATGGCCAACTACAAGCTAAATGTGCTGTCTTCCAGCGAGAGTGCAGCATTCCTGAAAGGCTTTCGGGACCTCATCCCAGCGAAATGGATCCAAATGTTCAGCCCATCCGAATTGCAGATGCTAATTGGCGGGTCTGCGAACAACATCGATATTGACGACTGGGAGAAGAACACGATGTACGGCGGCGGGTACCATCCTTCGCAGCTCGCGATTCAGTGGTTCTGGGACATTGTGCGGTACGAGTTCGATATGGAGGACCGTGCGGCGCTGCTAAAGTTCATCACCAGCTGCTCTCGCCAGCCACTCCTCGGCTTTGGGCAACTCTATCCTCAGATCTGCATACACCAAGTTCGAACGGCCGAGGATGAGCGGCTACCGTCCAGTGCAACGTGCATGAACTTGCTCAAGCTGCCGACGTACTCGAACAAGGAGATTATGCGGAAGAAGCTGCTGTATGCGATCAACGCGAACGCCGGGTTTGATTTATCTTAGAAGACCAGAGGTATGTAAATAGCGTACGAAGTAAATACCAGGAGAAAAACAAAAGGTTTGCACAAGTGAACAAAGGTGTGTGATCACATGGGCGCTTCTCTGCTTGTGAGCCTTCGAAGGACGGTAATTGGATGCTTGAAAAGAACTCAACATTGGACTATGCTGTGGTTTGATGCAAACCAGTGAGCTAATGCCAATAACTAACCACCTTCTGGTGTCAGATCTTTATCAAGCTGTACCAGCACTTATGAGGCAGCGAGTCTCCTGTTTGGCTGATGCCGCGGAACATCAAGTTTACTGTTGAAGGGAACACGTGCGGTTGAGCAACCTTTTTGGCACTTGCGCCCAGATCGACCGGAGGGAAAGTCGCATTCAGCCAGGAGGGAAAGAATGGAATCCTTTGGCAAATAGATACAAATAGCGCAACGAAGCACGATGTTGCGTGGGAATATCTGTGTTGCCATGTTGTGGTGTGTTTCTTGGTACAGCACTGTACAGTTCCAGAAAATGTTGTTGCTGCTCGCGATGAACCCATTTTTTGCTGGTCAGAGTGCCAATCTTCATCCAGGACACAATGATGATAGAATTCTTCTATGTACCTACGCAAATGCAAGCAGTGTCCTCTGTATCCATGCAACAAGCCAATGCTCGCGCTGGCGCAATCTCAACCATCCATCGACGGCACCCTCTTCTCCTTCCATCAAACTATCGAGCCATGAGCTCATGCTCGTCCCCTCCTCTGCATGTAAGTCAAACAAGCGAGGAAGACCTGGAGGTCCTGGTTTCCTTTGTTTTTCTTGCTTGTCTCCTGTGAATTCTCAGTTTCAAATTGGCTTTCCAGCGTGCCAACACCCTCCACGACAACGACTTCCAGAGCTGTCTACCTTCTCCAACCCTCGCTCAGCAGGCTCCGCGCTCCATTTGATCACCATGGTCGTGCCTCCCAGTCTGTATGTGGGTATAATCGGCTACGGCAAGTCCTTGATGCTCAACGCGATTGCAAGCTACAAGGATGAAAGAGAGGCGCTCGTCAAGGAGCTCTTCAAGAGCGGCGCGTTCACAGTAGGCATCGCGGTGAACATGGAACTACAAGGCGGCGGTCAACTCCGACCACCTCCACAGCGGAGAGAGCGTTCTGCTGGTGGATTCGAAATGCATCGGCAGCTCCGAGGGTGACAGCATCAAAGTGTCCGACCGCCTTCTCGAGAGTCTGAAGATAGAGCCCGCGACGCTCATGGTCATCCATCGCTTCAACCGCGGTGACCTGAGCTTCATGCGCTTCATCCAAGTGTTCAGCCGCTGCGGTACGCTCTCATCCAACAACTGCGTCCTCGTGTTGACGTTCGCTGCCGACTGGGAGAAACGTCGCGACTCGTCCAAGGCCGACCTGACCGCGTGGATCACGAAAATCCACCCCAAGGCGGGCGTGAGCTGCTTCGAGAAAGACATGAACGTCGTTTGCATCGACTTTGACGCGCACCGCGACGCCAACCTCAAGTGCATCCGCGAGGCGCTCGTCACGAAGATGCCAGCACGAGCCGACTTCACGTGCTCGGAGCTGGTTGATGCCGTTGAAAACGATCACAGCGACGGCGAGAATGCTCGCGCGATTTTGCAAAACAAGCCGAGTTGCTGCTTGTTGGCTTTTCACATGTTGGAAGCTTAACCTGAGTTAACTATTGAACAGTTCATGTGCCCCTCAAGGTGTAAATGATAATGAGGTGTATTGAGGAACGCTTAAACGACCAGCAATATCCATCCCAAGCACTACCCCCGGAGGCGGTGTCATGCTGGGTCGAGTCTATCTACGATGTCGTCACACGACACCCCGAGCGGCAGCCCGTCGCCGCGCGGTCTCTCTCAAACTCGAGGGGACTGGCTGCGTGTAACTCGCGTCCAGAGAGTCGAGAGCCATTTATTTGGAGGACAACGAGTGCGGTATCCACACAGATAAAGCGCACCAACAACCAAAATGGATGGAGCAAACAAGAACTGTACGCACGACGTATGGGGAGGCAATTGGCTTTTCATAATCTTGGAAAGATTCACAAATGCTTTTTTGAAAGATCACGAAAGATTTTCTTCAATGAGGTGATGGGTACAATACCCAGGCACGTCAAGGAAGCCAAAACCATGGAGCGAATCGTACCGTCCTGAAGCAGGAGGGACGACATCCATCCATCTTGACAATGGATTTGTGTCACTTGACACACTTAGAGCCCCATTAGATATAACATGGCGACGTCTTCCCGCCCCACAGCAAGTGGGTGTGTGCATGAGTGAAGGTACCAAACCATCGTTTGCTGGGCGTGAAGGATCGCCCACGACCTCTTCGCATTTGGAAAGATTTTCCACACCGCGCGCATTCACTTTTGAAATCGCTCGGCCTCTTCGTGCTTGAGAAATATCACGAGCACGATGACCGTGTCCGTGTCCAGCGACGGCAACAACGAGCCAAGCGAGCCATGTGAGCAACGCTACCTACCTCATCAGCAGCACCACCACCGGCAGATCAGTGCCGACTGCTTCCGTCTCGTGAGTCTGAAGCGAGAGGTGCAGAACGACCAGGAGGTCGTCAAGCCGGTCTTGGAGGAGCTGGAGGTGATGCGTCTTGCCTGCGCGCTCGGCATGCTCTCGTCCGTGAACCCGAAGGACTTTGAGTACAATCTACTCGAAGCCCGCGAGTTCGACGAGGACTTTGCGCGCTTCCTGCGAACGGAGCTGTTTGGGAGACAACCCAGTGGGGGTGGTGCTGGTGGTGGACATGCGCACTCTGGTCCGCAAGAAGCTGACGGTACTGGGGTCAAGATTATGAGCGTGTTTGGGAAGCAAAACGAGGTGAAAGAAGAGTTGAAGCGCTGGAGCTGCTGGTCGGAAGACTGCGAGACGAAGCTGCACGCGTTCGACCAGGGGATCTACTGTGTGTACTTCAACCAGGTCAACAGCGACACTATGGAGGAATCTCGTGTGCTGGTGTTGTTCGCCTGGCTCCAGGACGTCCTGTTTGAATCCGAATACCTTCGTGACACGCCGACGTACATCTTGCGGTTCCTAACGTCGCTGAGCCCCGATATCACGTGCACGCTGTCGCAACACGACGTTCAGCGCATCGAGCAAGTCGCGGCGCATTTGTCAATGAGCCAGTTCGATGAGTGGAAATCCTTCTCTGTCGCCTTCCGCGTGGAGAAGCAGCAGGACGAGCAAGATGAAGTTCGTGTGAACCATGTGAGGGCCATCGACATCCCCGAGCTTCCAAGTGGTGGAGATCGCTTTCTCGTGAAGGGGAGCTACGTCGGACTCGTCACCATTCGTCCAACCCCAGCGAAAACGCTGTCTCGAAGAAAGCAGAACACGTTTTACAAGTTTCAAGAGCTCTGTGAGTTGGTGATGAGCCAGTCGCAGACGCACTCGCTGCGTCTCGAATTCAACGATCCACTCACTCAATCACAGCACGAAGCACTTCTGTGGGTTGCTGGAAAGATGCCGACCGAGCAAATCCGTCAAATTGAACAAGACTCCGAGCAAGAGAAGCAAAACTCTGAAGAGCGAAGCAAAATCGAAATCTCGATGATGGCTCAGAAGTGTCGGTCCCAGTTGGAGAGGATCAGGGATACGCTATTCAACGTGGAGATAGCGACCAAGCAGGACGAAGGCAAAGCAGCGCATGAAACGCTGAAGGAGTTCTTTTCCGAAATGAAACAAGACGCTGCTTTCTGGGATCCAGTTGACGAGAGTACCAAGACGGTGCTCAATCTACCCATCCGTTTGAAGAACCAGATGACCGACATCTACGAATTCTACTGTAGAAACTATGAAGAAGATTTGAACACAAGTCTGGAGAAACTCGTCAACACACGTGGCAAGACCTTTGGAAAAGGACCGGAGGGAGAACCTGCGTTGAAGAAGTTATCAAGCGCAGTTGGGCGTGCTGGTCGCGCTATTGTGCAGAGCATCTTCTCATCCTCGCAAATGAAAGTCACCGACATCCCCGACGACTTTCGCGAGAAAATGGAAGTCCCGCTGTCACGAATGAAGAATCTTTGGTGGACAGCTGTTGAAGAAACGATTGAAGCTTTTGAGTCGAGCCTGTGGCGCAAATGGACTCATGAGAGAGTTCTTCCGCTCGTCTTTGAGTGCCAAAAGGAACGATACAATGCAGTTCTTGAAGCGTACAAGAAGCTGACATACGAGTGGGCTCACAACCCTGAATTTCCTTTACTGGCAAGTCTCAACGCGCGATCTCGCCATGGCACTTTCTATTGTGATGTCGAAGAGCAGTATTTGGAGCCTCCAACCGACCAGCTTGAGATTTTGAGCCTTGATCCACAGCCGAGCAAAGGTTCAGGAAGCCAAGGTCTGCGGAGTATGGGCGTCGTGTCGTTGCCAGCGGGTGTCAAAGTTGTGGGTGTATTCACCATTCAGAAACAGTCCGTGTTGCTCGTCACGACGTCTTCCACCAGAACAAGAGTTAGCCGCGTCCAGTTCCCTCTACCTGACCACTATTATGTGCCTCCAAGCGCCAAAGTGTTCTCGATTCGGACGTTCGGGAAGGTTGCTTCGATCTGCGATTTCGATCTCGCGCAGCGAACGATCGCGTTGGCTAATGCTGCTGATTCCATCGTGCTGTACAAGTTCAACGAACAGTTTACGTCGATGGAGATGATCCGGACTGTCGATCTCGGCGTGCGCACATCGTTGGCTCCACCGCTGGCTGACTTGCTGTTGCTCGACAGCGCTGTGTTCTTGTGAGACCACACGATGGCGTGCCAGTCTGTGAACCTCCGAAGTCAGCAAACGTCGAAGCGGACCGAGTTCGCGTATCTCGATAAAAACAGTCACGAGTGGCACAGTGGCATGTTTGCTTTGTCCGATGGTCTGGTGTTGGGGTGTCTGTTTGCGAAGAAAGATGCCACCTCACCGGGCGAAGAGAATCCTCTGATTGGCGAGGTGGTTGCCATCTCAAGCGAAGACCATCGCAAGATCCCTGTGAAACTGGAGTCCGACATCACTCTGCTGTCGAAGGAAGGCGTTTCTGCGCAATGCGTTGGGAATTTGCTGTTCATCCTCGATCCAGTGGTTGATCGCATCCAAGTGCTTCATATGGACGTCACAGTTCGAAGTGACTCCTACAGAATCCAACATTCAAAGGAGCATGACACCGGCGTTGAAGGCGAGCGTGAAAACAAGAATACGGATCACTGGTTGTGGGCGTTCTACCATGTCTACGAGAAGTTCCCTGTCCAGGGTATGATTTACGGACACTCGGTGGGCTCAATCATGGAGAAAGCGTTGCGAGTCAAGCTTGTGTGTCCTGCATCGACTCCTTCAATTTTCGAGCGCATGTGCTCGCAATACCTTCAGAGTGTGATGACCAGTCTACAGAAGCTCAACAAGCCGCTTGGTGTCATGGATCTGGCTCGAGACATGTCGTTGGTGGTGCCTTCTCGGGTTACGAATGCCCAAGGCCTTGAGGAAAAGGTTCACCCTGAGGAGTTCAACGCAGTTCGCGTCCAAAGCACCCGGGCTTTTCTGCAAGATCTGATCACGTTCATCCCGGTCCAGATCTGCCGCGCTGAGAACAACATGTTGACGGTGATGAGCGACGGACAGGACAAGTCAGGAGACGCAAGCTCATCCTCTCCCAAGCAGCACCAGACGTTTGAGATCGCGCGCTCGATCCGATTTGGACTCCTTTCGCCGATCTTGGAGTCGTGGCGCGGTCGGTGTGTCGTGATTACGTCGATGGGCAAGCAATCAACCGGGAAGAGCTACTACCTGAATCATCTAACTGGCTCGTCGTTCGCGATGGCTGGTGCGCGCTGTACTGACGGAGCGTGGATGACTGTGCGGATGTTGCCGCAAGACGTGCTTCTAGTTGTTCTGGATTTTGAAGGACTTGGGTCTTTCGATCGTACTGAGCAAGAAGACGTGTTCCTGTCAGTGCTCAACGCTGCAATCTCGATGTTCACCGTGTTTCGGATGGAGATGCGTTTTGACAAGGAGGTTGACGACATCTTCTCCAAGTTCCAGAAGGGGATCCAGCTCATCAAGAACGACCCCAAGCTCTTCCGTGGAAAGTTATACATGAGCGTGAAGGATGTGAACCCGAATGACCAAAAAGGCGTTCTTGACGAGTTCGTTGTCAAGTTCCAGAAGCTCTTGGGCGAGAACAAGGACCACAATTTCCTGAGTGATCTGTACTCGGGACAGCTGGACATCAACTGCTCGCCGCCATTGGGCACAAGTGGGTACTATCATTCGCTGAAACACGCGCAGCAGTTCATCGAACGACGTCTTTGCAGCGACCCGAGCATGGGGTTTGCGAACGGGAAGCAATTCTTGGATTGCATGCGCCTGTTGCTTGCGAAGATCTCGATCCTCGACTGGACATCGCTCGACGAGAGCAACCAGAAGATGCAGCTCACTGAGATCCGATGCAGGTTGCCTGGACTACTCCGAACCGGATGTCTGATTCCGCTGGACCATGCCTCGGATACTGGCACGATCCAAGCGTACTTGAAAGAAGACATTAACGTGAATCAGAAGAAGATCGTCGTTCGGTTGGCGCAGATGCTCGTCAATTTCCCCGATTTGGCAGAGAAGTGGCTGCTCTTGAACGAACCCATCAACTTGGACAACATTCGTGACGAGGACGTCGACCTGGGCTTCGATGTCAGCAAGTTGGAAGAAGGAAGCATTGCGAGTGTCGGTGCGTCTCTCCTCCGACTGTTCGAGATGTTTTTGAAGCACTCCGCAACTTCCAGCAACGGCAAACTCGTGAGAGAGATGCAGACCCACTTTGACGTGTTTCTGGCGTTCGTTGTCTCTCGCCGCAAATTGAGAATCCTCACGTGGGTGACATCGATTCTTGGCGACCGACTCCCAGAGGAGTGGAAGTCCGTCGAGTCGCAGTTCCTCACTCGGTTCCAGTTGGTTTACCGGCGGTGTCCACAGAAGTGCAAAGACTGCCAACTGGGATGTATGCTCTCGGTGATCCACAGCGCAGCTTGTGAACATGATTGTGGTCTGGGGCACAAGTGCAAAGGCTGCTGCGAGTATTGCGAAGCGAGCGACCGACCTGGTAAGACTCCCTTCTGCGCCAAGCAAGCTGGTCACGAAGGAATGTGCGAGTGCGTGGATGGAGATCACACCTGCGGGGAAGCGTGTTGCTTGTCAAGTGCTCCAAATTGCGGGAAGACGTGCTCGAAAAAGGTCGGGCACGCTGGAGCCCACCACTGTGCGGTCCAGATCCACCGCTGTGGCCAGCCTTGCTCTGCGAAAGATTGTCTCGGGCGTTGCATCCTGAGTGTTGACGCTCCCCACACTGCCCACAAGTGCGAAGAGGTGCGATGCATCGAGAAATGCTTGATGGATGGCTGCACTGAGCTGTGTGGTGTGATGGATCACTTCCACGGTCAGACGGACGTCGCTGTCGCGTACTCCCTCGAGAACCCGTCAGAGAAATGCGGCGAGGTGTTTGACGCAGAATCCGCGGTTCCTGCAACTCACATGTGCTCCAAAGCGCACGTTTGCCAAGCGAATTGCTCGGAGAAGGGGAACTGCTACGTCGAGGTTTTCCACAAAGAGTCCACGAAGACGTTCTCCGGTGCGCGCGGTACGTTTCAGTACAAGTACCAAGAGATGAACGGCTTTCGGAAGAAATGCGCCCAGGCGCTTCTCCCCGGTCAGCAAACGCACAATGGAGCGCACACCTGCGTGCACGAGGAGGAAGAAGACAAGAGCGAGGTAGATTCGGGTCGCACAATCCACTACTGTGAGTATCGTTGTCCGAGCTGCAGCTACTTTTGCCGCAAAGAGTTCGGGCATTTCGGGATGCACGCGACGTCGCACGGCAACATGCGGAACACATACTTCTTGGCCGACACCGAGGACATCGACTTGGGCGAGCGCCAGTACAAAACTGGAGAGCTTGGTATCGCCGAGATGTGCAATTTATTTTGCTCGAAAATGGGACGAGAGCACGTTCACTACCTGGACTGCAAACAGGGAACTGCTGAAACGTGCGTGCACGTGGGCGACTCGAAAGACCGGCGACGCCATTGCACTCGAGAGTTGGTGCCAAAGCCCGACAAAGAGATCGACGAGGTGTTGCATGACCAGTTCTGGAAGACGCTCGGCTGGGAAGATCCGTGCCCTTCAACTAGTGAGCGAGTGGAGTTCGGTCAGTGCTCGTGTCAGTGCGGCGCGCCTGACCATGACAAGAATCCGTCGTACTGCGTGCTCCCGGCCTGGCACAAACCCAAGCAAAGGCCATCTGAACAAGGAAACCACGAGTTTTCGTACGTTGGTGGCCACAAATTCAAGTGCTCGCACGTGACAGAGACTCAAAACATGCACCACGTGTTCGTCCTCGACTGCTCGGGGTCCATGATCGGCAGGCCGTGGACGCAGCTGATGGCGGCGTGGCGAGGGTACATGCACAACCGTGTGGCCCAAGGTGCGCTCGCTGACTTGATCTCGGTGGTGACGTTCAGCAAGACGGCACTGATTGAGTATGAAGCACAGCACATATCGGCGATGCTCGAAGCAAACGTACAATTCCGAAATGGAGGGACGAGCTACGGCGCAGGACTTCGTGTTGCGAACGAGGTGCTCTCTAGAAGCGACCACGCGAAGTTCAAGCCCGTGCTAGTGTTCCTCTCAGATGGACGCCCGTGTGACAAAGACTTTACGAACCTCGCTCGCCACTTCGACGAATGCTACGCAAGGTACGGCCTCAAAGTGTTTGTTGTGGGCTTCGGTAGAACGTCCCTGGAGATGCTGCAGTATGTCGCGGCGCAAATGGGAGGTGAGTATCTCGCTGCGATCACTGGAAACGAGCTGAAGGAGACGTTCTACTCCATATCAATGTCGCTGGGCAGCCGCGTGGGGCTCGCGCTGTCAAAACCTTCGCACGAATGCATGTGCCCCATCTGCCAGCGCGACATGGCCTCGGAAGAGTTCGTCCAGATGCAGCCGTGCCTGCATGAGATCCACGCAAAGTGCTGGAACGAACTGGTCGCGATGACGAGCGAAGGCAACAAAACGACCTGCCCGATCTGCCGCAAACGAGTCTCGCTCTGAGTGAGTGAGTCGTGGGTAAAAGTCTCAACGGATCGGAGCCGTGGCAATCGAGTGTGGCTGCTTTTTCTTCAGTAAGTGAGCAAAACAAATGCATGGGTGTGTGATTACGTGTGGAGCTTTATTAGTGATGCAAGCAGACTCAAAGGTGCAGGCTGCACTGTACTTTGTGAGTTTAAGAGCCGTGAATGTGTTCATTTCTTGATTTGCTTGTCGTGGCGACTATAGAGACGTCAACCATCTGCTAACTACTTGAAGTACTTCAGAAGCGAAGCTGGGAGTGCAACAGCGGGCCACACTCGGACAAGTGGAGGCGGGTAGCTTCCAGGGATCGTCACTGCTGAGTTGGAGCAAACGTTCCACTCGCAGTCCGATCTGCCACAAAGACGTCACTCTCGTGTTTTCCAAGGTTGCGAGTTCTCTTTCAGCTCAAGAGCAAGGAAGTGTGAGCGTGAGCACAACAACTGACCATGTTTGGGGATACAGGTCTGCACTATGGAATCACTGTGACTCGTGACCTTGAAGTCGCAAACTTGTTGGCCGCATCAAACTTCGTCATCACAACATACTGATTCGTTTATATTTGCCGCTCCACGTCGTGGGCGACAGCATGATGGTGATCTCGCAGCTACGGATGCGCAGAGCGCCACGGAAAAAGCACCTCGCTGTGCTCTACCAAGAGGCGCGATCGCTTGCCGACGACTGCAGGGTCGCCAGCTGGGCGCA